>PVLD010010648.1:0-39474 GCA_004027595.1 Dinomys branickii
GGTTGATTTTATTACAGTAGCTTTGTAGTATAATTTCAGGTCAGGGATTATGATTCCACCTGACTTGTCCTTATTGCCCAGGATTGCTTTTGCTATTCTGGGTCTCTTCTGGTTCCAGATGAATTTGAGGCATATTTTCTCTAGATCTGTGAGGTATGTTAACGGTAGTTTGATGGGAATTGCATTGAATCTGTACAACGGTTTTGGTAGTATGGCCATTTTTACAATGTTAGTTCTTCCTAACCATAAGCATGGTATGTTTTTCCATTTATTGAAATCCTCTTCAGTCTCCTTTTTCAGAGTATTGTAGTTTTCACTGAATAAATCTTTCACATTCTTTGTTAGATTGATTCCTAAGTATTTCAATTTCTTGGTTGCTATAGTAAAGGGTACGGTTTCCTCAATTTCTCTCTGTCTGTTTGTTGTTCGTGTACAGGAATGCTATTGATTTTGGGGTGTTGACTTTGTATCCGGCTACGCTGCCGAATTTTAGACCTTGGTTTTGATTGCCCTATGACTTGCTACCCTTTCCAGCTGAAACAACTTTTTTTTTTTTTTTTTGAAACAACTCGATACTTGTCATTTTTGGTGCTTGTTGCACCTCTTGGGACCAAATGACCGTGAATGCCAAGGCACTGCATTACCTCAGGGTAAGCATCTGCAAAGTGAACAGTCTCATGCTCACCGAAGGATTCTATGAAGACCCACAGCCTGTGACAGTGCCGGCATTCAGTGGGCTCTCACTGCTTCATCCCTGCCTGTCCCCTTGAGGCCAAGCTGGGAAGACAGGAAAACTTCAGCTAAGATTTATATGCACACAACCAAACTCTGTTCTCAGGGCTTCAAGAGGGTGGGTCTTCAAGAAGGTGGGGAGCAGGATCTAATATACAACTCAGTACCCACTAGCTCATCTGGGCTTCTTAGATTCCCTGTACCTTTGGATCTGGGGACTGGGGCTTGTACTGAGTATGGCCTTGCTCAAGTACTATATGGTAGGCCTGTCCCATAGTCCTATAAAACTAGATTCCGCATCACTCTGGCTAGGAATTATGGATATTGGCCAACTAGTCATGAGTTCCCTTCAACCAGCTATCTCCAATATCTCAGGTGGTAAAACTGACTTGTACTACCTTTGTCCTTAACCGAATTATTTTTAATGGCTATTCCCTACTTTTATAACAACCAAGCTATTTAGTGTCCCCAGAGGGCTTGGCCTGGACCCCAAAGGTCTTCTGGTGTCTCTTAAGCCTCCTGCCCAGGCCTGCATAGGCAGAAGTTATCTGACAAGTTGACTGCTGTTTGTATTGTTAGTCTTAAAACCTGATCCCTAATGCTGACTGTGGTCTATTCTCAAGCTGCTATATCCCAAAGACACAGCCCATCAAAAACAAAAAACCCAAACTGATGTATGCTAACAAAAACCAAGCAGGGGACAGTTGTCACACTCTGGCCTCAGAGCTGCTGCCCCTGCTCATCTTACTGGCTCTCCCCTTGCACCTACTGCTGGGATTGTTCTGACAGCAGCCTTGCAGCTGATGTTAGAGCAAGTATCCACTGGAAACCACAGCATTCTATGCTGTGGGAACACTCCCTAACCCAAGGCCCCCGTGACACGGCACGGCAAGGTTTATAATTACGCTTTCCTTTCAAGGTATTCTTTCCAGCCTGTCAGGAAAGCTGGTGATACAAGCTGAAACCTCTGGAGTCTATGCCCAGTATGGTTATTGAGCCAAAGGTATCTTTTTCTATAGGAAGAGGAAATTAGCCCTCTGACTTGGGATGAGGTAGTAGGTAAACAGCTTCTAGATCCTTGTTGTTTGTACTTACTAGCACCAACCCCAAACCATAACCTTTCCAACTGTTCTCTACAATGATTATACAGAAGGCCCGCCAAAGAGCTGCAAACCTTGACACCCTTTTCTTTGGGAGTGCTATCCACCTGAGCTGGTGGACTGTGGTACTCTTGGCAAAACGTCTTGTTTCAAAGAGGAAAGGGAGGAAGGCAACTTTATCCTCAGGGTTTAACAGAAGCAACAGCCTTAAATCAATTCTTTGGTTTTTACTTTTTTAAATTTGGAGACAAGGTCTTGCCCTGTAGTCCAGGCTGCCCATTAACTCAGTGATCCTCCTGCTCAGCCTGAATACAGGTGTGTGCCACCACACCCCGCTTTTCATTTACCTCTAATAGCTTTTTTCTTTCAAATGCCTTCCACCTATGTAAGAATTTACATCAGTTCCAAAAGTTATTAATGGAACCAATTTGGTGGGGGTGTCTGGGTTTGAGGGGTGTAGGGCACTCCTACAGACTCAGGGGTATTTCAAAGGGGGAAATGTTGTTTATTGTAAGTCAGTTCTTTTTATCAGAGATTAAAAGGTATTCCTATATCCAGACCTGATTTGTTTATATTGGGAAAAATAGGGTGGGCTTTTCTTTTATATTTTGGTACTAGCAATTGAACTAAAGACCTTGTGCTTGCCAGGCAAGTCCTTGTGCTGCTGGGCTGTATCCCTGGCCCAAGGGTGGGCTTTTCAACTGGGTAGATAGATACAACTGTTCAAACCTATAGCATCTGAAAGACTTCCATAAATTGGGATGAATGTTTGAGTATCAAAAATAAATTCAATCCTTTAACATCTCTTAAAGGAGAGAACAGTTACGATTAAAAGAGCAGACTAGGTTCAAACCCAGATGTACCACTTAGCTGGCTGCCCTTGAGCAAATCACTTTACCTCTGAACCCAATTTTCTTACCTGTAATATGGTACCTATCCTTATAAACTGTGAGTCTGAAACCGAGTAATTTTTGTTAAAGTGCTTAGAATAGCGCCTTATGCAGATTGTTCTAGTCTAGAAGTACCGTCACTATTAAATTTTATCACAGATACATTAAACTTGTAACATAAATCCAGCCACATAAATTCTTACCTGAATATCTTAGTTTAGCTTCTTGCCACACCATACATTTATCAAATTTACCTAGAGTGTAAAAATAAACATTTTCTGTATGACATAACCTTATGAATTGAAGCTTCCACACCTGGTACTGAACCAAAGAAACAAATTTGTTCCAAGGCTGAAGGAAAAAATAAGAATTACTAAGAGATAGATCCTTCCTAACAATTTCTCCAAAAGGTATATATGTGGACAAGTATACAGATTTTTTTTTAGGGGGTGGATGGGTGAGTGTTCGGAGACAGGGTCTTACTATGTAGTTGTAGGCTAGCTTTGAACTCAAGAATTCTCTTGCCTCAGCCTTGAGTGCTGGGATGACAAGTGTGTCCCCATGCCCAGCAAGGCCTGAGATTCTTGTAGGTGATGACCTAAGAAGTCAGTGCACTGAACTAAGAGGTGTACCTCTGACAACTTTCAGTACTTGAAATGGATAAAAATGAGCGTGGAAGCCCTGTGCAGCATTTAAGGAATCAAGGCTGGGACCTTCACAGGGACTACTTACTGACCCAGGAGTCACTGGGGTACATTTCTGTACTTTTAGACGTGTACTACAGAAGCATCACCCCTTTAACATGACCCTGAAGTACTTCCGAGTCGAGCACCTTCTGGCTTTGGCCACAATTCCAGTGAGTGAATTCCCATTTGTACCAAAGTCCCCCAAGACCACATATCCCTGTATCTCTCAAGTAATAACTTAGAGGGGAAATGTCAGCACTTTCCATTCTAGTGTAAACTGTGCATAAGGAACAAAAGCTGAGGATACTGCCATCCTGTAACCCAATCTTTTAACAAGCACCTGTCAGCTTATTTCTACGAGACTGATAAGGATGACAAGAAACCCTTGGGTACTGAAATAGCTGCTTTAACCACTAGAAAGACTACACAGGTGGTTCAAGAGAATTTACTTATATATTTTGCATTTTCTATACTATTTGAAGGCATAAGATAGCTTGTATTAGCTTTCTACAATACTGTGTTTGAAATTTATCCAGTAAACTAAGATGCAGTACAACATATACAACTTAAGGAGATTAAAAAAAAATCTCCACAAGAGAAAGCAACTCAGCAGGCCCTGATGTTAAAACATTTTCTCAGAATAAACAGGTATGCAAGTGCATTAAAAAGTAGTTTTCAAATATTTAAATTACACCAAGATTCCTTCCAAATATCTGCCTTACTCAAACCAATGCAATCAATTCTTTGCTAATACTGGGCCATGAATTTTTGTAAACATTTATGGTTTTATCTTTATTTATCAAAAGCCTCTTAAAATGCTGCCAAGCAGCAGAATAAGTTGCATCAGTTTTCTGCTCATGGTAGAGGTCCCAATGTGAAACTGCAGAAGGTACAGTTAAACAGTAATGCACGAAGAAACTGTTCACAAGTGGCCAAAGTACAGAGCTGGACAGAATCAAACCAGTTATGTCTATAATTACTCAACTGAAACTAATAGAGGTACATTCAAATAAAGCTGGAGGTTGTAACTGGTATTTAGAATCAAATTTGAAGACTTTCTTGATAAAATAGAGTTCTGAAATTGAAACTAAAACTATCAATTGATGGAGAGCTAGAGACTTATTAACCCCTTCTACACAGATAAGGAAATAAGTGACAAAGTCTCTTGCACTGAAGTTATGTATTTTAACAGCTTTACATGTAATATTCATATATAAAAAACTTTTAAGTGCTTTTCTCCAATTTAAAAATCTAAAGAATTCAAAAATAAGGCATTCAATATTTGAAAAAAGTACAGATTTACAAAATGTGTATATTGTCATGAAAACTGCACACCAACATTATACACTTGGAAAAAAATACAAACAGGATATATTACAAATTTATGCAGCAATAACTTAGTTCACACCATGCAATAAAAAGTACATTAATCAAGATACACAAGCTTTTGTAGTTCTAAATGAAGGACTTTTTTTTTCTTTGCAGAATCCTTAAAACCTGTGGCACTTAAAATTTGTTAGCCTTTCTACTGGGAGGTAATATACACAACGATGAAGAGAAAGATGCCCGAACAGACCAGTTGTCTATTATGAATCATTCCAGCTTTGTTCCACAATGGCCGAAACTCTCTTCTCATATTCTCGCTTGTTTTCCTGATAAAGCTGTGCTGCCTGGCTATTGGCTGGACTGTTTGGATTTGGCTCATCCAGCAGAGACTAAAAGGAAGAGAAGGAAAAACAGATTTGCAGAGTTACTCTTTTATCAGCAGGGCTCAGATATGAAGCATAGAAAAAAAATCATACACAACAGAAATTTCAGAGGTTTGAACACTTTCTAAAATGGCTAAGAGGTTTCTTACTGCCAAAGAACTTAGGCTTCTAAAGAATTCTCACTTGTCTTATATTGGAAATGAATACTACTCTAGGAGGTACTCTGCTTCCTAGGGCAGGAGGATGGCAAGTTCAATTCTGGCCTGGGCAATCTAGTGAATTACCGAGATCTTGTCTCACCAAAAAAAAAAAAAAGCTGGGCATGGTAGCACATGCCTGTAATCCTAGCACTCAGAAGGCTGAGGCAGGAGGATCCTTTTGTTTGAGACCATCCTGGGCTACAAGGTGAGCTCAAGGCCAACCTGAACTGCACAAGGAGACCCTGTCTTAAAATGACAAAAAGTCTAATGATGTAGCAGCTCAGTGTGAAGGCCCTGGTTTGAATCCCCAGAACCCTCCCCAAACAACAAAACAATATTCTCTTTACATACTGATACTTTCTCACTAGAAAATAACTTCAGTTAAGATATACCTACAGGGCTGGGGATATAGCTCAGTGGAATAAGCACCTGCCTGGCAAGCACAAGGTCCTGAGTTCAATCCCCAGTACCGCAAAAAAAAAAAAAAAAAAAAAAAAAAAAAAAAAAAAAAAGATATACCTATAAACACCTTAGTAACCAACACGTTTTGATAGCCAGGCATGGTGGTACACACTTACAATCCCAGCACTCAGGAGGCTCAGGCAGAACTGCCATGAGTTCAGGCCAGTCTGGACTACATTGTGAGTTTAAGGCCAGAATGAGCTTCATAGCAAGACTCTGTCGCAAACAAAGCAAAGCACAACAAAAATTCCGAAAGTAAACTTTTTAAAATTTGTATTTTTCTGGTGCTGGGGATCAGTCCTAGGGCCTCATGCATGCTAGGCAAGTGTTCTTACCACTAAGCCTCATCCCCAGCCTTAGAACTCTCTTTTTGTGGTTACTTTGCAAATATCTGATAGTAAGTTGGGGGTGAATCTTGTTTCCCTTGAGAGATAAAACACATTTAGCAGTGAGGGAAAGAAATAGAAAGGTTATAAGATGACCAGAATTAATGAAATCTGATAAATAAAACCTTTTAAAACAGAAGGTCAGAAAGCAAAATGCATCCCTCCAACACTGTTATTTAAGGTCAACTCTGAAATATTCTGCCAGGCTCCTCTAATAGTTATGCTGTGTTTATTTAAAAATAGAAATGCTTAGATGGGAAAGCATATTCAATGCTTCTCTGTACTTAGCAGTTTCTTGAAGTCCCTTTGATTTTCCAAGCAATTATCTTTACTTTTCCTGAACAAGTTCTTCTTCACAACCCCTGGCTATGCTACATGGGCATAAGCTTGACCTGTGAAAACATGTAATTCACACAGAATCAGAAAACAGACTGAGTACTGATCTCGTATGGTCAAGTGAAATAAAAGCAAACCAGCTAGCTGAAAATCATAATCTTGTTTGAGCTTTGTTTGCCATTGGCCACTTGGGTGCTGGAGAATGAGCTTACTGGCTTGGTCACTTGGGTCTTTGGACTGGTCCTCAAGAAGTTGAATGTATCCCACAGAATCCTGAAAAACTGTGATACACCCTAACACACTTACCTGAATTGATGTTAAGATAGAAGATACATCATATGTTGGACTCCATCGATTCTGAAGGATATCTAAACATATGCTACCATCAGCATACACTGTAAAGACAACACTAAATTTGTTACATGTTAACTCTGTCATACCTAACAGTTAAGAAAAGTCTTTAATATAAACTAAATGCTTGGCCTAGTCAAAAGTTGCTGGGGAAAAAAAAAGTTGGGGCCTGTTTTTGTTTTTGAAACAGTTTGGCTAAGTTCCCTGGGGGTGGTCTCAAACTCACCATCCTCCTGCCCCAGCTTCCCAAAAGTGCTGGGATTATAAACATGCATCAAATCACAGCCACCACATCTGGCTCCAGTCATAAATTTTAGATATTAGGAAATAACTGAACTCTTTGCTCTGCTCTTTTTGTAGTACTGGGAATGAACCCAAAGCCTTTACACTGAATTACATTCCCAGACCTTTTTTATTTTTAGATAGTGTTTCATTACACTACTAAATTGTCCATATGGGGCTCAAACTTGAGATCATCCTCCTCAGTCCCCAGTGCTGGTATTATAGGCATAGACCACCACACCTGCCATTAAATCTTTTTTTTTTTTTTGGTCTTTTTGAGACAGGGTCTCACTATGCAGTTCAGGCTGGCCTTGAGCTCACTTTGCAGCACAGGCGGGCCTCAAACTCACAACGATCCTCCTGCCTTAGCCTCCCCAGTGCTGGGATTATAGGCGTGCGCCACCATGCCCGGCAGCATTAAATCTTTTT
Source organism: Dinomys branickii (assembly GCA_004027595.1). Classification (NCBI taxonomy): domain Eukaryota; kingdom Metazoa; phylum Chordata; class Mammalia; order Rodentia; family Dinomyidae; genus Dinomys; species Dinomys branickii. The sequence goes on from PVLD010010648.1 coordinate 7,564, forward strand.
GGCTCAGGAAAACCTGTCTTCCGAACTAAAGCAAGCCTCTGATTTTGCACCTTATCATCATCACGAAGAAGTGGAATTTTGTTTTTTGAACACACACCACAAAGCAATCTGTTGAAATTCTGTATTTCAACGGTGGGAGTGAAGACTGCAGTAGAACACCTGCTCAACAAATTCAAGGCCCTGGGTTCAATGTCCAACAAACACGCAAACACATCCGTACTTCTAGTCTTAAATAAAGCTCTTGAGAAACTTATTTACTGAAATATTGAGTCCACTCCAGAAATAGTCCTAAAGAAATAATTGAGTCCACTCCTAAAGAATCATGAACTGGTACACATTTATTTATAGGGTATTCACAATGATAGCCAAAAAAAACGGGAACTCCCTTGTAGTCCACAAAATGACAGGATTGGCAAAATGCATGATAGTACATCTGGGGCTACAGTGTGGTTCAGTGCTGAGTGCTTGCCTGGCAGCACAAAGCCCTAGGTTCCGTCCCCAGTTCACAAAAGTACTTGGAGGCTAAGTTGGTTGGTTGTGATTTGAGGCTAGCATGAGCTACACAAGACTCTGCTGCTTATAAACAAATATTCATATAACCATTTCTTGCATAGTCACCAAAAATTATATGTATCCTTTGTTTAATAAGGTAGGAAGATATTACCTTCCTACCTTATTACAGTATATTACCTATATTACAGTATATTACCCTATTACAGTATATTACCTTATTATAGTATATTACCTATATTACAGTATATTACTTTAAAAAAGTTTTAAATTATATTCAGTAATTCTATACTTTGACCAGAGATTATCTGAACACTTTCACTTAGAAGTATATATAAATCACAAAACATTTTGTGAGATTAAACATCAAAATGTGCCAGGCGTAGTGGCACATGCCTGTAATCCCAGCAGTTGCGAGGCTGAGGCAGGAGTATCATTGGGAGTTCGAGGCCAGCCTGGCTACAAAGTGAGGACCAGCCTGAACTGCACAGTAAGACCCTGTTTCAAACAGACACAAACAAATGAAAACCCCATCAAAATATAAGTAATTTGTTTAACAGGATTATGAATGATCTTATTTTTTTAGCCTTCTTTGTATTTTATGATTTGTTTTTCCAGTGATTGCATTCTTTCATTTTGTTTTGACAGTACTGGGGATTAAACTCAAGCCTTCACATAAAGATACATCCCTCTCCTATTTTTATACAGTATCTTGCTAATTTATCCAGGCTCACCTCCTCCTGCCTCAGCTTCTGACAGTGCTGCAATTACAGGTGTATTGCTGGCATGCTAGCTCTAGTCATCCCACTTCTAAAAACATTTCTAGGGCCAGGGATATAGCTCAGCAGTATAGCTCCTAATGGCAAGCATGAGGTCATGAATTTGATTCCTGGTACCAAAAAATAAATAAAAATAAAAACATTGCTGAAGAAGTAATCAAGGTATCTGAAAAGATTTGTTTTCATAATGTTCGAGAGGTTGGGATAGTTTAGTGGTACAGTACTGCAAAAAAAAGTATTTAAATTAAAAAGAAATATTCAAAGTGCCATTTAAAATTGTAAACAATGGCCAGGCCTGATGGCAAATGCCTGTAATTCCAGCACACAAGTCTGACATCAATCTGGCAATTAGTGAGACCCTATCTCAAGATTTAAAAAGAGCTAGGGCTGGGCATGTGGTTCAGTGATAGGGCTCTTGCCTTGTATGCACAAGGCCCTGGGTTCAATCCACAGCACCACAGAAAACAGAACAAAACAAAAATGTAAAAAGGGCTGAGTATAAGCTCATCATTAAGGCTCTGGGTTCAATTCCCAGTACTGAAGTAAAAAAGAAAACAACAGAAAACTATCAACAAACAGTGGGACACAGGTTAAAAGGATTATGGCAAATCTCTGTAACAGAACTAAAATGATGAGGGCCACTAAAAATGACACAGGGCAGAGTATGTAGCTCTGCTGAGTTCAATCTCTAGTACAGAAAACAAATGCTGCAGAAGAACATGTACACAGAATATTAACAACAACAAAAACTTCGACATAAAATATGATCTTTACTTTATATAAAGAAAATTTTTTTTCATAAACAATAGCATTTGTTTTTTGGCAGGACCTGGGATTAAAACCAGAGCCTTCACACTGAGCTACATCCCCAGCCCTTTTTGTTTTCATAAAGGTCTTGTTAAGTTACCCAGGCTGGGCTGAAACCTGCAATCCTCCCAAGTAGTTGGCATTCAAGGTATGCACTACTGTACCTAGTTACACATTGCTTTCAACTGAGAAGTTATTAAAACAAAACTGAACCTCAAATGTGAAACCTTGACAGGATTCCAGATATAAAAATGTGGCTAACATGGACATGGAAGGAACATCCACAGGGGAATCCTAACTGAGGAGAGACTAGACCTAAAAGGAGGGAAATGGGCTAGGGATGTAGTTCGTCTCTGGAGCAGAACGCTTGCTTAGTATGTACAAGGTCCTGGGTTCAGTCTCTAGCAACACACACACACACACACACACACACACACACACTCACTCACTCACTCACTCACTCACTCACTCACACATACATGCATGTGCTTCCTAAAAGAGGGAAACAACCCCCCAGCTCTTGTGATATCTAATAAATTGGTACTTACCATTTGGATGAAACATTTTGGATAAAAACCTAACAGTTGGTGGCTTATTTGGATATTCTTCAGAAAACTCTATTACTAGTTTAAAAGTACCTAGGTAGAAAACAAATCAAAATAATTATCACAAAAACAAATACATCTTTAAAATTTCATCATCAGTTCTTAACCCTATACTAAGTCTCTAAGCAACCACACAAAAATCTGATTGCTAACTCTGGTTTAGCATACATAGACTAATACCCTTCTGTTTATGTGAGATGGTAACAGGCAGCACAGGCAAGCACTTGGGGAATAACACTTCCATGTGCCGGTGGTGGGAGTGTTAACTGTTGTATTTTTGGAAAGCGTCCGGGCCTTAGCTACCAAGATTTAAAACATATTTGAAGAACTACAAACAGTTTGTTACAGCTTAAAAAGGGGATGCCACAGGCTTTAGACAGGGGTTGACTACCATGTGGCAAAAAAACTCAGATCAGGAATAAATTCTAACATAGATCAGTCCAGTTCCCATACCAATTTCATCACTTGACTATAACTGCCTACTGGCCAATATGGTACATATTTTGGTTTATATCAGTACTGAATGGTCAAAAGACACACAGGTATTTCAAAAATTATGTAACAAAGTCAACCTCTTCAGTATATATAAAGGACTTTCAATTTTATTTCCAGGAAATAATGACTAATAAGTGGCTTTGTATTTCTCTTTTTAAATTTCTTTTGTGGTTATTATCTAGACCAGTACCTCCAAGTACAACCCCTCAGAGACACACTGTGGAAGATGGGATTTGTAATGGAGTTAACAAAACTTTAAACCATTCTAGATGTTTCTACAAGGTTCTTCCCTTATTTCACCAAAACTCCAGGCTGAGAATGTAGCTGAGTGGTAGAACATATGCCTAGTACAAACAGATTCTGAGTTGACTCTTCAGTACGTCAAAATAAATCCTTTCCTCTGTCTAAATTCTAAGCTTCTGACTTTAATTACCCAGAGGCTCAATTTGGTAAAATATTTTACACTGCATCTTCACTGGTCATGTATTTGGAATACAACATATACTTTTTTACTTCTAGTTTGGAAATTTGAGATTAGGAGTCCAAAGAGACCAGCAAACCAAAGGCAATCCCTATTTCATATTTGCATACAATATACAGAAGTTAACTAATGAAGTTAAACCTTATACCTAATCTTTTATTTTATTTGTGGTGCTGGGGATCAACTTAGGCCTTCATGCATAAACAGATAGTTGACCACTTAGCTACATTCTCAGCTTTTATTTTTAAAGCTTTTTCATTACAAAAAATAATAGCTACATAAAACAAAGCAAACACAAATATGAAACAGCTATCATTAAGCCTGTGGTCTCAAGACCTTTTCATATTTAAGTTCACCATTACCAAGAAATAACTCAAAGCAGGCAGGATGGTGCATGCCTGTAATCCTAGCACTCAGACGCTGAGACAGGAGGATGACTGTGAGTTTTGAGGCCAGCCTGGGCTACAAACTGAATTCAAGGCCACCCTGGTGTTTTGTTTTTTTTTTTATGGAACCTGGGATATGGACTCAGGACCCTGTGCTTGCCAAGCAGGCACTTATTCCACTGAGCTATATCCCCAGCCCTTCAAGGCCACCCTGAACTGCATAGTGAGACCCTGTCTCAAAAAGATAAAAAAAAAAAAAAAAAAAAAGTAACTTCAAGAAGCTGGGTGTGGTATAGCACACCTATAATCCCACCACTGTGGCAGGCTGAGGCCAGAGTATAACAAGTTTGAGATCAGTCTAGACAATTTAGCAAGATTCAAAATAAAAAGTGGTTGAGGATGTAGTTTAGTGTGAATGTCCTGGTTCAACTCCACTACCACCAAAAAACAATAAACCAAAAGCTTCAAGAGCCTCATAAACACAGTATAGTGTAGGAAAATACTTAGAATGTGATGAGGTGTTAGTAGTACCACTTTCTGATTCCTGAAACCCTTTTTAGGGGGACATCATTTAACTTTCATAATGGCTCCTCAATAAGAAGCTTGAAAAATTTCTGGAATTCAAACAGTTGGCTCTTGAGTCAGTACAGGCGCTCTGCACCAAACTGATGATTATGCTTATTAATACTTGTTTCATGAGAAATTGTACCTCAAAAAACCTTGAAATATTTATTAAGTAACATTTAACAAAAATTAGTGACAAATGTAGCATAATTTACATTTTTATAATTCCTTTTTAAAATTCTCTTTAAAGACTGGTTTAACAGAAGACAGCTGGATTTCCTTATCTATTTCTGCACTCAATCTGTTATAATACAATGTTTCAGTTGAAGTATAGTACATGAAGAAAATGTGTCCCTGGACAAATACGTAATTGAAAAAAAGGAGTATTTTCATAGCTGTTTTAGATAACTGTAGATACTTTTTTTTTAATATTACACAATCTTTAAGGGTTTGTTGCAATGTAGAATGTAAAATCTTATCAGCAAACTTTTGTACCAGTTACAAATAAAATCTGTTTTACTGTGCATAAAACTTCTTTGTTGTTTTGTGGTGCTGGAGACCTAAGTGATGTCCTTGAGCACTCTACGCACATATTGCACTCTACCACTGGGGTACATCCACAGCCCCAGCTGCTATATCTCACCTATCACAATGCTGTAATATATGTATTAATCATTTGGAAAATACTAGTTCATTCAAACTATGCAGATCTTCCAAATTATGCACTATCAAAAAAAAATCACAATAGGTAAAACCACCTATTGGTATCATCAGAAATTTTTGTCATCAGTGACAAGTATCTTCACTTCCTTAAGTTAACAGCCCACTGAGGCTACTTTGAGAATACATGTGCCGGATATTTCAACCCTGAATAACCACAGTTCTGCCTGCAAGTCTTTCCTGTGAGGCAGAGGGGATCAAATCAAGGGCCTCCTGAGCACCAGGCCAGGGCCCCAACACTGAGCTCCATCCCCAGCCTCAGTCATTCTATCAATTAAAAAGCATTCTGTGAAAAACTCAGTAGCTCAAGTTACAGCTCAACTGCAGAAGCCTTCTCTGCCAGATAACTGTCACACTTTGGTATGCAAAGAAAGTGCCTTTTATCATATAGAGTATTTAAAAAGATATGCAAAGATGTACAGCATATCAAAAGGTCAGAATATAATAATTTCAAGGAGGCACTTACAAGTAAAACAGACATCTTTTAAAAGAGAGCTGGCGTGGTGGTGCATACCTGTAATCCCAGCACTCAGGAGGCTGAGGCAGGAGGATTGTTGTGAGTTCGAGATAAGCCTAGGCTATAAAGTGAGCTTAAGGCCAGTCTGAACTACACAGTGAGATCTTGTCTCAAAAAAGACAAAAAAAAATAAAATAAAAATAAAAATAAAAAACAAAATAAATTGCAAAGAGTACAGTGACTACTACTACAGTTTGGTGCTACTGTAGTGATTTGTTCTAAGATGCTAAACTGCTTGGTTCACTTTTAGTCATTACCGCTACTGTACCCTTAACATAAATGTCAACACAAGCCTTGGTATAAAGACAATTTGGATCACATGGGATCCATAGAAAGGGACACAGACCCCACAGGACTTATGGATATCTGAGAACTCATGATATACTGGTAGAAGAAAAAAAGCTGAAACAGCTGTCACCTTCAACTTCCAACCTCTACCTAGAAATAATCACTGATAACAGTGTGGTACATAACCCTTTAACACACAGACACACACGTACACGCAGATGTGTACTTAGTAAAAATGGGATGCTACAAGACATACATTATACAACTTCTGGTGTACTCAAGCCTTTGTCCAGATTTATTTTTTTAAACAGGTACATAATATTCCAGAGTCCAGATACATCACTATGTGGACCATTTCCCCATCAGACATTCAGTTCATCTCCTTACAAATAGTTCTGTGTAAGAATTCTGTACCATTATTCTTGATGGACTAATTCTGAAGTCATGTTGGTAATTACACCAAAGTTGTTTTCAATTTTTTCAACTTATGGTATAGTTAAGGAAAATACAACCACTTCGTTAAAATCAATTTGATAAACTCAATTGTAAGTGTGTATTAGAACTACTTTCCCTCTGTACTGGCTCCTGGTGAAAATACCAACTTGAGATATAAAAGGTCTTGCAGAATGCTTATGGGTATTAAATGATTATAGTATGTGCAGCTACTGGCAGCTATGTATGTTTACCATGCTAACTAAAGGTCACATGTACATAAACTATTTTCAACACAGACTCTGACATCTATGGTTAGTTGTAGAGGCAAATATCAAAGCCCGTGTGAGAGGCTGACAACAGAAGTGGCCAAGATGATGTGCCAAGTCTTATAAACTTAAGTTCTCAGAAGCTTTATTTAGTTTTAACTTGGCTTATTAATAATAGAAATGATTTCAAGTATGTATGTTGGTTTCACAATCTCCTACTTAAAAATACTATATAAAAGAGAGTTAAGAGTGACTTACCATCTTCAAATGGTGTCCCTTCTGGTCTGAAAACAAGAAGATTTCTGATTAAAAGTTTTTTATTTTGCTTTTTTTTCTGATCTTCAAGAATGGAAATGACAGACTCCAAGGGGGGGCGCTGTTCTGATGATTCGTGGAATCTTTTTTTTTTTTTTTCGGGACCGGGGATCGAACTCAGGGCCTTAGTGCTTAGCGGCAAGCACTTACCCCACTGAGCTGTACCTCCAGCCCGATTCATGGAATCTTAAAAGATATACTTTAATACCATCTCTTAGTCTTGGATTTTCCCAGATGGAATCATAAAAAGTAACTTTCATTTCTGTTTTCTTTTTAGGGAGACTTTACAAAACCAAACCATTTGTCCCTGATTTTAGTACAGAAAAAATGAAGGGCTCTGGATGTGGTGGCATACGCTTGTGACTCGAGCACTTGAGGCTGAGAGGACGGTCTGAGTTTGAGGTTAGCCTGTGCTCATAGAGTTAAAGGCCAAGGTGAATGACAAAGAGACCCTGGCTCAGAAACTGAAAAAGAAAAACAAAAGGGGAAAAAAAAACAACCTTCAGCTCATAAATACTGACCATTTTGTAAATATGTGCCTTTTTTTGAGTAATGCAGATCAAACCTAGGTTAGTATTCTATTAGTGAGCTACATTTCCAGCTCTTTTAAAAAATCTTTAAAATTTGCAACAGTCTCACTGAATTACCTAGGTTGGCCTTGAACCTTCAGTCCTCCTGCCTCAGCCTACCAAGTAGATGGAATTACAGGTGTGTGTGTGCCATGACACCCAGTTGTAAATATTAAAAAGTTATTTATTTTTGCCTTAGAGAGTAAAACCAGGGCTTCTATATTGAGGAACATCCCTATTCCTTCTCTTTAACTTTGAGACAGGGTCTCAGAAAGTCAGTTACCCAGCCTGTCCTCAAACTTGTAACTAACTGTCCTGCCTCAGCCTCCCAGAGTGCTGGGATTACAGGCTGTATCAGCACACCCAGCAGTTACATTTACCAAGCACAAAGTGTGCTGCTTTGAGCAAGAGCTCTTCTTTGGTTATTTGTAGCTTGTGTCACCAAGAAGGCCAAATTCTTATGCTTATATCTTTTTCTTGCCTCCATATCCCAATTTAATCTTTCTTAAGCAGCAATATGAATTTATTACTTGCAAGGTATAGTCCAGAACTCAAGGAAACATTGTAACAGCCCAAATGCAATGTAACAGAGCCATTTTACTCTAGAAGGCTGAACTTCACTCACTTTTGAGTAGGTTTTAGGTTGGTTTCTGGTCTTTTCAGACAAAGTCTTGCTTTGTAGTTCAGAATGGCCTCATACAATCCCTGTGTCTTGGTGCTGGGATTATAGGCTCATGTCAACTTAAAAGAATTTGTTTATGACAGTATTTCTGTTTATATTTTAGTATAAAACCCTTATTTTAAGAGTGAAAGAAAAACAGACCAAATTAAAAAAAAAAAGACAAAAAATTTTAAATCACAAAGCACATATGCAGGTTGAGGATGTGGTTCAACAGTAGAATGCATACCTTCAGATAAGCAAGGCTCTGGACACACTCCCCAGCATCACGCAGAATGATAAAAAAAAAAACCCACAAAAATAAAGACTGCATCTCAGATGGTTTCATTCAGTTATTTTATAATGGGCTGTGAAACATTTTTCCTTAGTCTTGCCCTGATGGAAGCTGTATTTCTGGTTCCTAGCCTTTTTACAGCTTTTACAGAGTAAGCACAAAACATTTGTGTGGTACATTTTCTACAAGATAATTTTTTCTCCTTTATTATTCGATTGCATTAGTTTCAAATAGTACCTTTCATCAGTCATCCTAAGTTATTATAAAACCACATATAACTGGGTGCAATGGTGTGTGTCTGTAATCCCAGCTATTCAGGAGGCTGAGGGAGGACCATTTGAACCCAGAGGTTCAAGACCACCCCAGGCAAAAAAAGTAAGCCACTCATCTAAAAAAAAATAGTTGGGTGAGGTGGCGTGCGCCTGCAGCCCTAGGTACTACATGGGAGGCTAAAGTGTAAGAATCACTTCATAACAAGTTCAAGACCAGCCTGGGTGACATATGGACACTCCATCTAAGCACAAAAAAATCATAGATAATAACGCCACAGAACAAATAAATTGTATATAACTGCCCAAGTTCTTTTTGGGGGGCGAGAGTTTGACACAGGGTCTTGCTATATAATTCAAACTGGCCTTGAACTCACTATGTAGCCCAGGCTGGCCTCCAACCCCTGGCGATCCTCCTGCCTCAGCCTCCCAAGTGCTAGAATTATAGGCCTGCACCACCACACCTAGCCCCCAAGTGCTAGAATTATAGGCCTGCACCACCACACCTAGCCCCCAAATTCTTACTGTGTATTTTGGGCTAAGGATGTAGCTTAATGGTAAAGTACTTGCCCAGCGTGTGCAAGGATCTGGGTTTGATTGCCAGCGCCTCAAAAGAAAAAAAACACTTTTCTTCTAATTTATACTGTTTTAGTGCTTAAGATCCTAATTCCACTTCAGTCTCCTCCTAGACAGTTGTTACATATTCACCCTCCTTATCTCCTTTCTTTTTTCTTTGATACCAGGAATTGAACTCAGGACCTTGTGCCTGCCAGGCAAGTACTGCACTGCTGAGCTATATCCCTGGGTCCTCTTCCCTGCTTTCTTTTGGTGCTACTGTGCACTAAAGCCAGGGCCTCTGCACTAAGCTAAATACCCAGCCCTTTTTAAATTCTGAGATAGAGTCTTGCTCAGACTGAGTCTGGACTTGCAATCCTCTTGCCTCAGCCTCCCAGGTGTGAATCACTATGCCTGGCTACATTCATTTTTCTTGAAGAATTACCACACATCTATTACACAGTAAATCAACTCACCCAAATATAACTGCATTCCACTGCATGATGTTGTTTTCAGATGGTGCGCCACTGACACCCACAGGTGGGTCCTCTTGCAATCTAGAAATCCAAAGTGGTAATTTTCACTTTTTTCTCTTTGGAGCTAGGGTCTATGTAGTTCAGACTGGCCTTGAACTCACTAGCCTAGGTTGGCCTCAAACTCACAGCAATCCTCCTGCCCTTGCTTCCCAAGTGCTGGAATCACAGGTGTGTGCCACCACGCCTGGCTCAGAGTGGTAATTTTCAAACTTGAACACTAAGGTTACTAAGGAGATTAAACAGAACACTTATGAACTCTGCACCATCTACTTTGAGACACTGAATTTACTTCCTTGTTATTGTACTGAGCTGGCACGAACCACACGATTTAATATATATCCACCAGGCACATATACTTATTAAACATCCCTCCAAACTATCTGTAAGTCCAAAGGGGCTTAAGAATCCTCTCACTTCCAAGTTGTAAGCCTAAGCTATGACCTGTTCAAGAATTGGTATATATAGACTGCTTTCTTGAACCAAGTTTAAAACCTCTACAGCAAAACATATTTTTAAGGCACCATCAATTTTTCTGCTGTAAACATTTGAAGACTGTGTGTACTAACCATAGCTAGTTGTGCAGTACATTGGAAAGAGAGCAAGGAAACCCTAGAGGACACACAAGTGACTAAAAACACAATCAGTTAGGAGAACAGTTTTTGGCATAAGTTTTACTTTACCTCCTGGCTTTTTAAAGTAATCAGAAGCTTCGGTTGGATTTTCTAGCAGTCTCTATTTTACAGGCTGTGCACTATTGCCAAATCTACCTTTTGGACCAGAAGTCAATACAAAGCTTCTGATAGTCATCACGGCCAAATTTTTGTAATTTGAAAACCCTTGGAAAACTTTGAAAGGTGCCTTATGTTTCACTCAGAAACAGAAAATTGCAAAATAACGAACAAAGAGAAATAATGGTGATAAACTGGAAAACGTCTCAGTTTCAGTCACAGAAACTGAGATCAACTGTTTTGAAGTCAGAAAGACGTTTGTACCAAGCAGAACATCTTCCAAACACTGTCACACACAAAAAAAAACCCGTGCCATTATACACACACGTATACACTCATTTTAGTACACATAAAAATGTTGTCTTTTGGCCAAACTCAACCACATCAGATGCTACGAAAAGAGGCCTTGGAGAACTATCACTTGATAGCTACCCCGAAGTGGTTAAAAAGAAGCTACGAATGAATCAATTGGGAAGTTGGTCAAGGCCCGTAACAATGGCCTCCAAAGCCTCATTGAAAGCCTCATTGACGGCTTTACAACGACGAAGGTGAGAGGTTACTTTCTGAGCGGCAAATCTAATTTTTATAATGCATACTGGTCTCCCTCAGGGTAGGTCGGGGGGCGGGGGGCGGGGGGCGGGGGTAGAAAAAGGCAGACCACAGCGTAAAGCTCAACTTCCCTCTAGTTTTGTTTCGGTACGGGAAAGCCTTCAATAAAAGGTAAGGGGGAAGAAAAGTCTCTTCCTCCGTACAACCCCACCTCCTAACAAAACCCTGGTTTACAGAAGGCGGCCTGGGAGTATCGGATTAGCGCCCTCCGCGGAGGGCACTTCTCCAGGCCGGGAAGGCTATAGATAGGGCTTTATTCACCAGCCAGCGACGGGCTCCAGAGGGCCTGGCAGCCAGGACGGCGCGCCGAGACCCAGGCTTCCGGGCCAGCTCTCAAGGTCCTCCGGGAGAGCGAGCAGAGTCGGGTTTCGGGGCCGGGGTAACCACCCCCGGGCTCGCGCGGGAACCCCACCCGCACTGCAGGGGTCGGCGCGGGGCACGGGAGATTGCCCGGCCCTGTCCAGAGCAGGCGCCGGCAGGGCGTCGGGACAAAGCTGACTGGTGCAGCAGGTAAAGCCCGGCGCCGCGAGAGCTCAGTTCCCGGGTCGGGCAGGGGCGAGCAGGGGTGCAGTGCGGGAGGGAGGGTGAGGTCTGCGCGCTCCGAGGAGACGGCGGCACCCGGCCGAGGCGGGCGGCACGAACGCCGGCCGGCGCGGGCCAGCTCTTCACTTTTGTAGGAAGGGAGAGGAGGCGGGAGTGTCGAGGCTCCTGCGCTACTCGAGCAGCAAATCCTGACCAGGAGGGGCAGCAGGCTGGGTTTGGGCCGCCCACCCGCTCAGATCGCAAGCGCAGGTGCCTGGGATCCCCGCCCTGCAACCCCGAGCTCGGCGAGGAGCGTCGTCTCGGCGAAGGTGCGGGCCCTTACCGCTTGAAATCCCGCATGAGTCTCCTCCGCGCCGGAGTCGACATGCTCCCCAGCTGCCCCGCGGTCAGTCTGAAAAAAAAAAAAAGAGTCCCGCGAGCCCCCCCACCCCCCGGCGCCGCGGCCGAATCACTGCGGATCGCCGTCGCCGCCGAGACTGCACAAACAACCCGCAGTGACGTCTCCCTCCGCCGCCTCCGGATCCCTCCGCCCTCCGCCCGTACCACGCGCGAGCGCGGAGGGGAGGCCGGGGCGTGCTGGCGCCCCCGCGGGCGGGCAACCTGCGGGCCGGGCCGTGGCCAGGCCGGCTGCCCACACGGACGGCAGACTGTGTTCTCCGCGCCCACACGAGACACTCCGGACTCGGGAACCCGAAAACCCAGACACTACCCTGTGTCGTCCCACCCCTGTCACTGGTTTAGGTTCCCCAGAGGAGCTGAGGAGACGCATCCGGGGCCGGCGATTACAGGGAACAGGGAGGGATGACGTTAAGATCACGTGACAGCGGGCGGCGTTGTCAACAATCCACCTCTAGGGGGAGGGAGAGAAGTCTCTAGAATCACGTGTCCCTGTGACGCGATTAGGAGGGTCACGTGGGGGCGCCGCCGGGGTCTGAGTTTTTGATTTGGGTTAAGCCTGAGCGTGGAGACACTTGTTAGTCACACTCTGCCTGTTCCAGCCACAGGGACGTTATGGAAGGGGTCGTTTCTTACACTGTTCCTTAAAACGCGACCCAAACGCCTGAGTGACGGCGTGCGCCTGTAATCCCAGTGCTCTGAGAGGCTGAGGCAGGAAGATCACAAATTTAGGCATGGCGTGGGCAATTTAATGGTCCTCCTGCCTCAGCCGTGTCTTAGAAAATTTAAACAAGTCCGGGGCACAGTGCCACGCCTGTAATCCCAGCACTTGGAAGGCTGAGTAAGGAGGCTTGCCATTAGTTCAAGGTCAGCCTTGTGAAGGTCCTGGGTTTATACCCAGGCCGCAACAAAGAAACCAAAACTAATTTGGACTTAATTCATCTCTGGCTGGTTGAGTGGCCTATATCAGTTCCACTATGTGGGGCTGGGAGGGCGACTGGAGGAATCACACAACCCGCTAATAAATTTAGCGCTTAATTCTGAGGCCTACACAAAGTAAAATCCCCTGAACTGCTTCCTCGGGGCCCCCAAATCTCTTCATGCACTGCAGTCGGGTTTCCAGGGTTGGAGGTTGGGCAAAGATAAAAGTGTGATGTATATAGATGGTCTTTCTTTCAAGGCTTCGCAGAACAATGGAAATGTGACTTACTTTATGGGTCTGCTTTCATTTGAAGATTGTGTCACAGGCCAAGGCTTTGCCTAACAGAGCCTCTTTGTCAAGAAATGTGAGGGTGCGATCTTCAGAGCCTATCATTGGGTGGTTGGTTGTCACAGAAACCTACAAAAATGATTCAGATCTGGGGGAAGAGACGGTGCGGTGTGATACATCTAGCCTGAGATGTTATTTCAGGTTTTCTACCGAGTAAGGCACAAAGGACCAGCGGTGCCCCCGCCTGCTCTCTCCTCAAATGTTGATCCCATTTCCTTTAGTCACTCTACTCTCGCCCTCTATATCCTCCTGTCCAGCACTGTTGCTCATGAGAACTCTCAGCACTTTCTCTGCTATGCATTTAGTGAGCTCTTCAGTTCATCGGGAAAAAAGGGTGGATGGAGGACCTTCACAGTGCCCCAGGGTTGCCCATAAGAGCATGGGCCACAAAGGGTTTTCTCATTTTCTGGATCTTCAAACTCTGCTGCTATCTCTCGCTCGCAGTGACTTTGGTGACTGAATTAGCTAGCCCTTCGCTCTGGCTGTGCATTCTCTCTGTAATTCTCTAAAAGCTCCGCGTTCTTACCTTTACTTTTTTGCCTTCCTGCCATAGCAGTGCTACTCTCCCATAGCTAAGGAGAAAGATACAAGGGTTACATGTGAAATACTGCAGAACACTTTTTCTTTCAGTTACACTTTGACATGCATAACGATCACTTTCATGGTGGGGAATTGTACTGTATGTAATACATCTTAGTTCTTTGTTTCCCGTACTCCCCTCCCTTTCCTTCAATCCTTCTTCCCCTCGCCATTAACAAAACTATTGTCTTTCTTCCATTTTATTTATTTACTTATTTATTATTTTTGGCAGTACTACAGATTGAACCCAGGATTTTTGCACCAAGATGCCTCCTCAGCTATTGGCTTTCACAGGGCCACATCCCCAGATCCCCAGCCCCACTTTAAAACATTTTTTGAGACAAGGCCTCACTACAATGCCCAGGCTGGGTTTGAACTTTATGGTCCTCTTGCCTCAGCCTCCCATTGTTCTGGAATTATAGGTGTGTGCCACAAACCTGGCTGGATAAACTGTGTATCTTAAAAATCTGTTATGTTGTTCACCTAGCAATTTATAGCTGTATTGGAAACTGACAGTTTGTGACATTCCAAAATGAAACATTTTTGACAAATCCTGTGAATGTGCTTCAAAGCCTGGGAGCAGTGTATTAAGAGTCACATACTGTCCTGGTCATCAAGCCTGCTAGAATTTGTGAAAAGAACAGTCTTAAAAGCTATAGTCGTATGTTGTAGCAATCTTGTATCTCTACATTGTGTGCTCAGTGATTCACCCTGGTCCATGCTTGGCCTGTTGCAGATGTTTAACCCACAACAAATCCTTAATAAATAAGCTTAACAAGTCTTAGTCCACGCCTGTAATAAGCTTAAAAGTCTTAACTTTTACTATGACATTCTTTTTTGTAGATGAAAATTATTCTATAATATGGTTAACTTTTCAAAGGGAAAAACAATTTTCAATATTTTGTATAATAAAAACCATGGCTACATCTTCCAGTCATGCTCTGCTCACTCTAGCAGCATGGTAGAAATACTTGGGAAGCTTTATAAAAATAGTGATTTCTAATAATACTTGTGATACAAGGTCTTGGGATTCAATCCCCAGTACCACAAACAAAATCCAATTGCTTTACTATACAAATTAAATCAAGATTTCTAGAAGTGTGACTTTAAAGATTTCATGTATGAGCTGGGGTGGGGCCCACTAGACTAGAAGTTACTGAATAATACCCCTGTTTATTTAGGGATAGCATAGCTAGTGGTGGCTTATTTTTTTTTTTTTTAAGTAGCTCCTGATCAGTGGTGGCTTTTAACATTTAATACTTCACAGAAAAGAAGTAAAGCCCCAATAAAGATTGCACTCCCTGGGTACTTGGCTAGTGATAGCTTTGTTTTTCACTGCATGCTGCAACTCCAGCTGAGCCTTTCTACTTCTTAAAAATTTAGATACTAGCCCCGATTCACCCGTGCCCTTACGTATCACCATGTATGCGGCAGAACCCTCTGAGTTACCTGCTTTCCTAAGGGAGAGGTCCAAGAATTTTTGGCATGTACTGAGAGAAATGTTTTAAAGGCTTACAAGGAGTTGGAAGATTTTTTAACGATATAAAACAGATATTTTTATTTATTTTTTGTCTTTTTGAGACAAGATTACGCTATGCAGTTCAGGCTGGCCTTGAGCTCACTTTGTAGCCAAGGCTGGTCTCGAACTCACAATGCTCCTCCTGCCTCAGCCTCTCAGCTGCTGGGATTACAGGTGTGCGCCACCACACCCAGCAAAGCAGATTATTTTTAAATTTTTTTTTTTAATTTGTGGAGATGAACCCAACGCCTCGGCGCAGGCGAACAACAGAATGTACCGCTGAGCTACACTCCCAATAAAGATTTTTGATTAAAGAACCCTCATCCCAATTTTAAGGATGTATGTCGACTGCTGAGGTCTAACTGAAGTTTATGGACTATTAATGTAACTAAGCAACTTGAAAAACTAATCACACAAGATTTCCCTCAAGTCTCCTTTTACAAGTTGTCTCTCGTTAGCGACTACGGCCATCCCTCTAGGATTCAGCATGATCAGTTGAATCCATGATACCAGCGGGACACCTCCGCCTCAGTTTCCCTTCCGTAGAAGAGCTGCAATCATAGTGCAGTCAAAACTCTCCTTTCTGGCTCAAAAATCAACCTCTGAGTTTACTCAACTGCAATAGCCACCTGAGCCCCTTCCCCTCCTCCAAGCGGGACCGGATCAAGCACCCACCTGAAGTAGCTTCCGCTTCTTCTCACTTTCCCTTCCGGGTCGGGACCCAGCCGGTATCCAGCCTTGGCATCCGGCGTGGGCATCCGGTCTTGCGTACTGGGTCCGCCGCGTAGCTCTCACCCCGCCCAGCCGTTGCCATGGTGGCCGGCGGCTGGGTCTGCCGGTGGAACGAGGGTGGTGGTGCGTAGTCGCGCTGGGACTGCGCGGCTCCAGGCCGGCGGGGACGCAGAATGGGCTGAGGCAGCGGCGGCGAGGATACGGCGCGGGGCCGGTCCGGGACCCTTAGATTTGCCTTTGAGGAGGGGCGGGCTGAGGCCTTCCGAGCTCCCGGGCCTTCTTGACTCGGGGAAGGCCGTGTGGGGATCCCACGCGTGATGGCTAGTGACAGCGGGAGGGCGTCTCAGCGTCGCTGGGAGTGACTGAGGCAGTAGGTTTTCTGCGTTCTGGTGAGGGTTGGAGCCTCTCAGACAACTCATTCCCCAGCTGGCCGTTCCCAAAGACGTGGCTCTGAGGAAAAGATTCCTTTCAGTTTTTTCTATACTTGCAAGTACGGGTTGGTTGGCCCTATGGGTTGTACAGTTTGAAAAAAAAAAGTGTAAGTGTTTAACCTTTTCCATTTTCTTTCTTTGTTTCTACTTTGTGAAGTAGAAGCCAGGCTTGAAAATGGAGATGTATGAAACGCTTGGAAAAGTGGGAGAGGGAAGTTATGGCACAGTCATGAAATGCAAACATAAGAATACTGGGCAGATAGTTGCCATTAAGATATTCAACGAAAAGCCAGAAAAATCTGTCAACAAAATTGCAACGAGAGAAATAAAATTTCTAAAGGTTGGCTTCTTTTGCCTTAATTGCTCTATCAAAAAATTCCTATGGAATAAAAAGTGCATAAAAGAATGTCACTCAACGCCTATCCTAAGACATATAATAGAAAAATCCTTATTGTCTACATTTTGTAATTTTACACTGATGGAAAATATGTGCTTGTTTGTAACAAAGTTATGCCAATATTGTTTAATTCTGAATATATCCAAATGTAATGCTTAATTTAGAAAGACTGCTTTGTGCAAAGCATTGTGCTGAGACTATAAAGAAGTTAAAAATGGGACTTTCTTTAAAGATTTTTGTATTTTAATCACAAAAATAGGAGGGTATATACCATTGTGCCCAGCTTGAAAGATGCTTGAGTGATTGATTTTCTGCAATACTGTGTAGTAGAAGACAATACAAAAATAGCTCCTCTCAGCCAAACATCCCAGGATGTGTCTACCTTGTCATATACTTGCATCATCTTATAAATTCCTGGGGGGTAAGGTGCCCATTTTACATACAGGGGACCCTGAGGTGCTTTAGATGGAGAACAGTGAGGTGTTGTACTGTTATGAGGCATAATAAATGTCAAGTGTTTGACAGCCCTGTTGGACAGGGAAAGTTTCTTTAAGATATGGGACATGACTTCAGGATTTAGAGAAGATGGAAGAACTACCAAGTTTCAGTTTAGGACAACAGCATGAATTCAGAAGGTCTAATGCAGGACAAACGGACAAAGATCAAAAGCAGAAAAGAAAAAGAGCAGAGACATTTGCTTGTAGTTTCCTGTACAGATTTGGAAAGAGGTGAGATCAGTGCAGTAAACTGGAGGTAGATTTTACACTCTTCTAGGCTGAGTCAAAAATTTGATTTTGTGAGAGGTGAAAGTGAAGATTTTGAATTGAGTGTAAACTATAAAATTATTCAAGCATCATATAGAGAGCTGAGAGTAAAAATAGGTCTGCTAGGAGTTTAATCTTACAATACTAGTTAAACGTATGAGGGCCCTTTCTAGAGTGTAGCAATGTGAATGGCAGCAACAGTAGAGTGAACTTCTTGTGAAACCAGACATCCACAGAGGAGGAGGAGACATAAAAGCAGGAGTTAACTTCAAATTCAGTGACTCCTCCAGCTGATGAAAGTTTGAGAGACTAACAAAAGACATCAACTGGAAACTAGCTCAGTTTTGGAAATGTTGATTTAAGGTGACAGGAGTACATTTAAGTAAAGATGCCATTAGGCTTTTATCAATAGGGAAAACAAAATCAGAGCAGAAGATAGAATCATTTGAATTGGAATTGATTAGAATCAATTTCGGGGAAAGAATTGAGGATGTGAAAGAAAGAGCATTAATGT
This sequence comes from Dinomys branickii, assembly GCA_004027595.1. Taxonomy (NCBI): domain Eukaryota; kingdom Metazoa; phylum Chordata; class Mammalia; order Rodentia; family Dinomyidae; genus Dinomys; species Dinomys branickii. Next base: position 26,096 of record PVLD010010648.1, read on the forward strand.
TTCTTGGTGATTAGATACAAAACTAGTGAAGGAAATATGTATTTATTGGGATCTAGATGGTTTAAGGCTTATGATCTTAATGTCTAAGTGTTTTATATGTGGTGAAAGCAGCTGTGCTTCTTGTTTATGTTATACAAAAGTTATCCTTGCTAGGTGTGGTAATGCACGCCTGTAAACCCAGGCATGGGAGGCTGGGAGGCTGAGGCAGGAGAATCACTTCAAGTTGGAGGCCAGCCTGGGCTACACAGTGAACTCAAGGCCAGTCTGAATTACACAGTGGAACCTTGTCTCAAAAAAAAAAAAAAAGCTTTCTTTGTAAATGTATGTTAGATATGATGGATCATTTTGTTTTCTAAATAAAAAATATATTAATATTAGGCATCTGTGACTAGTTAGAACTGCTCTCTTTGTAAATAATGAAGGGAAGTTGAAGTCAGTAGAGATGTGTTATGATTTTGCAATAGGTACCTAACAGTCCTACTTCTGATGACCTAACACTTAATAACTTTAAGGCAATGGTGCACTGTGATAATCTGATTAGGAGACCCTTTCCCGTGCAGTACCTCTTGGTCTTTATTTAACTTGTTGCTCTTAAGCTGATTATTTTTCTCCTTAATCATTTTGTAAAGATAACCAATATATATGTGGCAAGAACAGAGAAAGATGAACTTGAAGATGTATTTTACTGTTAAAACTATTAAGCAGGGCTGGGGATATAGTTCAGTAGTACAAGGTCCTGAGTTTGATCCCCATTACCGCCAAAGAAAAAAAAACTATCATGCAAATAGTTCTCTGATATACCTTAGCTACTCTTATTAGCTTCTCATTAGATTTTAAATTTAATGTATGGGGGCTGGGGATTTAGCTCAGTGGCATAAACTCCTGCCTGGCAAGCACAAGGTCCTGAGTTTGATCTCTGGTGCCACAAAAAAGAATAAAAAAATAAATTTAATGTAATCTGATTCACATAAGAGATTTCTTGGGTTAACATTCTTAGTCTAAAAATATTGCCAAAATTGCTCAGTTTGAACTAAGTCTTTATCTGTTAGAATTTCCTTAAATAAATGACAATTAATGTCATTTAATAAATCACAGAGAATGTCTATAGAAAAGCTGTGTAGTAACAGAGAAAGAGGAAGAAGGGGTAATAGAAGATTTCTAGGGTTTTCATGGTTTATCTGAAAAAACATTCCTTAACCCTAGGTGAGTCTTCCCTAATATTTATTAGCTCATGTTAACTTCACTGCTTCTGCCTGCCTTTAAAATAAAAACTAGGGCTGGAGGTACAGTTCAGTGGGCTAAGTGCTTGCCGCCGAGCACTAGGGCCCTGAGTTCGATCCCCGGTCCCGGAAAAATAAATAAATAAATAAAAAATAAAATAAAATAAAATAAAATAAAAACTAGACAGGAAGTCAGTAAGTTTCCTTCTGTGAGAGGTTAATAGTGTAGTGTCCACAAGTAGTCGGTTCTTTCACTGCTACCTGTATTTTGTTGCTGTAGCGTTCTGGCATCTTTGGGAGCAAAAATAGGACTTAAGGAATCTAGCATTAGATTTTGGCATGTTTTCCTATAAGTCATGATTCAAGGATTGTCATCTCTAGTTACACAGAAGAAGGAAAAATTTTTTTTATTATTTTAAATTTTTTGGGCTGGGGATATAGCTCAGTGGAATAAGCACCTGCCTAGCAAGTGCAGGGTCCTGAGTTTGATCCCCAGTACCGCAAAAAAAAAAAAAATCTGTTGTCTTTTTTGAGACAGGGTCTCACTGTGCAGTTCAGGCTGGTCTTGAACTCACTTTGTAGCCCAGGCTGGCCTCAAACTCTCAATTATTCTCCTGCCTCAGCCTCCCAAGTGCTGGGATTACAGGTGTGCGCCACCACACCCTGCTTGAGAAGAAGGAAAATTGTCATTATACCATTGGAATAAAGGCAAATTTTACAAAATAAAAGTATATATATTTAATCTATCCAACACTGAAAATATACCCCTTAATTCTTAGCCAAGTGAATGTGATTGATAATTTGAGGGTTTTTTTTTAATTTTGTAATTGATAATTTGAAAAAATTATTAGATATTTCAGAATTGAATATAATAATGTCAGTGTGTTAAAAGATAGAATAAGCAACATAGAACATTAACCCTCATTTGTTTTCTAAGCAGATATATGACTTTTTGACATTTTAAATTAACAATGAACAAAAATCACAAGTACTTGCATATTTATGTAAAATGCCTATGCTTATAAATTGACATTTCATATATATGAGGGGTTTCAAGATTTTTTATATTCTTTTGGCATAGTCTGACAAGTTTATAAAGTCCCCTAGAATTTATGGTTTACTCTCTATAGAGTTATGGCCCAAATTAAAAGATAGATAATGTACCTTCAAGTCCCATACTTAATGCTGTTGAAGGTCACACTCATTTGAAAATGTACTGCCCTTAGGGGCTGGAAGTATAACTCAGTGGTATAAGCATGTGTAAGACCTTGGATTCATTCTCCATCACAAAAAACAAAAACCAAAGCCCAAAATCAACTCAACCAGAAGACATAAGGACCTTTTAAATTTCAGACATTAAATTTAACCACAAACCAAATTAAAGAGTTCAAGGTATTCCTCAGTAGTATACAAAGTTGCAGTATAGTATATCACCTCTTAATTTAGTTAAGTTACTGCTAACTTGAAGTAAAGCAATACATCACAATATTAACCATGAAATGGCCAAAAGTGTTCTAAAAATAGGAGGTAAAATCAATTGAAGTTTCACTGAAACACATGGAGGAAAAGAATCAAAATATTTCTGTTTAAAATGATACAGATGAGGGCTGGGGATATAGCTCAGTGGAATAAGCGCTTGCCTAGCAAGCGCAGGGTCCTGAGTTCGATCCCCAGTACCGAAAAAAATAAAATAAAATGATACAGATGTTACGTGCAAATTATTATGTTTGAAATAATTTATTGAAATCTATTTCTTGTATAGCAATTTCATCATGAAAACCTGGTCACTCTGATTGACGTTTTTAAACAGAAAAAGAAAATTCACTTGGTATTTGAATTTATTGACCACACAGTACTAGATGAGCTACAACACTACTGTCATGGAATAGAGAGTAGAAGACTTAGAAAATACCTCTTCCAGATCCTTCGAGCAATTGAATACCTTCACAATAATAACGTAAGTGCTTTACAATAAGCCAAACATAGGCTGAATATGAATCATGAGTGTCATTTAAACACTTTTTCTTTTTTGTGCAGGTGTTATAATTCTTTTTCGCTATAGCACTAAGGGACATCTTGAAAATAGGTATGGGGAGTATCACTACCTGACAATTTTGTTGGAGAACTAAAAAATATTTACTAAGTACATAATATTTGTAACTATGGAGCAGACAGAGTGAATAAGGTAGTATTGATCATTTGGCTTAGAAGGATCAACCCTCACCTGAAGCACCTTTAATTGAGAAAGTACATGATAATATTGAAAATCATGCACTCAAGAGGCTCAGGCAGGAGGATCATTGTGAGTTTGAGGCCAACCTGGGCTACAAAGTGAGCTGAAGGCCAGCTGAACTGCATAGTGAGACCCTGTCTCAAAAAGACGAAGGAAGGAAGGGAAGGAGGGAGGGAGGGAGGAAGGAAGGAAGGAAAGAAAGGAAGGAAGGAAGGAGGGAAATAAGCAAGCCCTGGGTCAATGGGAGCCTTTTTTTCCTGTTTGGTAATGGGAATCAAAATCACAACCTCACGCTTGCCAGACAGGTACTGTGCCGCTGAGCTGCTGAGCTATATTTCCCGGCCTAATGGGAACATTTGAGGAAAGTAGGGATTAAGCCAGGCAAATAGCAAACCAGTATAGATAGATGCCTTTAGGGGAAGAAAGGGAAAGCCAAGTGGCTAAGAGATGTAGGGCCTTGTCATTCAATCTATGGAAAATCAAGAAAAAGAAGATCAACTGTTCTGATTTTTAGTGTTGATTTTAGCATTGCCTACTGTAACTCAGCAGTTTTTTATGGAGCTTTATTTATTCTTCACATGACTAGAAATTATGTATATATTCTAGAAATTACATATTTAGGAACTAACAGTATATTATATATTTAAGAAAGAAGAGTAAACATTTCAAAAATCGTTTTAAGTAGGTGATTCAAGTACAACAACCATATATTTCAGTATATTTCAGATCAGATATCTTAGTTTCTAATTCTCTGACTTGCTGATAGTCCATACCATTTCGTGGCTTTGAAATTGTTTGAAATGAAAATTGGGTGTGCTAGCAGCTAAAATTCAGATTGTAATTTTCTTGCTGTCTGGATCCAGGGGTAGGTGATATGATATGATACTGAAGAGCATGTATCAGTCTTTGGAATCAGACTACCCTGTGTTTTTACCACTAAGTAATCTGTGACAACTCAAACAATTTGTGCAACCAAAGGTCACAGCCCCATGACTCTGTGGTCTTGGCAAAATTATCTAACTTCATGTGTAAAATGATATTGCCCTGCCTCAGATTTTTTTTAAAAGATCAAATTAGTAGGTAAAATGAGTTTAGCACTCTTTCAGGCATATTTTAAGCGCTCACTACGTTGTGCCGGCAGGGAGTCAGGAATAGTTGTGTTATCATTGTAGCTCTGTACTATCTTATCTATATTAGAGTCCAAAAATATTTCTTGGATGAAGAGAGATATCGGTGTGGACCGAACAGCCTTTGGAAATGACAAAGAACTAAAGTAGGATTTGAATTGTAGCTAGGACTTTGTTAGAATAAAAGAGGAAACACACTTAGATGGGTACCACTGTGAGAGAAATAAACCTGAGAGGAGGGTTCCAGAGAGAGGGGATGAGTCAGGTTACCAGGATGCCAGGAACAGGGAGCTAACATTGCACAGGTGCCCTGGGGAGGGAGAGGTTTTACAGTCTGGAAGGTAATCCTTGACTTCCAACCAAAAAGTGTGGACTTTTTCCTGAGGACACTGGGAAATCGCTGGAGGTTTTCAGCCACATTGTGACAGGATAAAAACCAAAATCTAAGCTTACTTTGGCCAGAGTAGAAGATAAGGATGGGTAGAGACATAAACAGGGCAGAGGACTTGATGTTGTGGCACTTCAGGTACGAAGGGTAGAGGCTAGGCAGCAGGAGGGAGAGGAGGGGTGGTGGGAGCTGACGGGCAGATTTCAAAAGGGGAAGGATAGCAATTGGGAACTAATTAGATATAAGGGGATGAAAACAAAAGGTGAAGTTAGAGGTAATTGCAGAACTTTGGAGAACACAACAGTGGTGCCATTGGTATTAGCTGATTTCAGAAAGGAAAAGTGCTTTTAGATGTATTGACATATTTTAACAGACAGTGAGAATTTCCAAGTAAAAACCTCATGGCTTGCCAATTACGTCATGGGTTTAGAAAGTTATCAGAATGGACACAGAGATTTGAGAATCCCTGTCTTAGACACTGTGGGTGAAGAAGAAAGGATGGCTCAATCTCAGAGACAAAGAAAAACACAGTGGTTCTCAGCACCAAGTACGGCCAAGTATCTGAGACGGGTGGAGGGCGGTGAGAAGGAGCCCACACAAGCACCCACGCTGTCTGTTTCTGTTGACTTTATTTAGGGCCGAGAGTAGAATTTTCCATGTCCTTTACCTCACAGAACATTGGAAAGCTAGTTACATTTGAGAAATACGGCAGCCAGGAAAGAATGATTCGTGAAAATAGATATTATACCTGTTATCTAGATGCCTGAGTTTAGGTCTTGATTTAAGGTTATCATCCTGTTGACAAAAATTAAAATGTCCAGTGATTGATATTTTATATAATTAAAATCTCTGAGATATTGCCTATCAATGGTACCCCTTTGAATTTTTAAAATAAGAATTCATGAATTCAAACAGGTTAGAATCAGAAAAAGCTTTGTATCTCCAGAAGTATTTGTTTACCTTATTATTTAATAAGGAAGACTTTTAGTGTTTGGGTTTTTTTTTTTTTCTTTTTGTAAAACTAGAGATTGAATCCAGGACCTTCCCACTGAGCTATATCCCTGGCTCTTTTTTTTTTTTTTAAGGTGGGGTCTTGCCGTGTCATTAAATTGCTTATGTTCACTTAAACATTTAATCCTCCTTCCCCAGTCTCCTGGAGTGCTGGGGTTCCAGGTGTGTGTCATCATGCCCAGCCACATGTTCCTTCAAATAAAATTTAACATTTAGTTATGGTAATGAGTTCACTATAGGAATATAATATAGCTGCCTCATTTTAGTGGTTTTGGTAAGATTTGATCTGGAGATTATAAGGCTCTTCCAAACCATTTTAGAGGAGAGACGGTAAGTAGCTTAGTGGCAGAGCATGTGCTTAGCACGTGTGAAGCCCTGGGTTCAGTTGCTAGTACTAGAGCACAACAAAATTTTGGAAGCAGAGTATAAATGCAAATATTTGGCCACTTATGGAGGAGAAATATTTATTTATTACCTTATTTATTTAACATGTATGCATTGGGCATCTACCAGTGACAAACTTATTTTACAAGGTTCTGGGGCTGCACCCACCAGCGAAACTTCATTCCTACTCTGACACAGTTTGCTATCCAACTTTCAGTAGGTTTTATAAGTTGAGTAATTCTGACTAATACCTTAGGTTTGGTGAGCCTTCCTAACCTCAATCCAACACCTTACCCCATAAAGCTGTACTTTCCTAAACTTGGGCGATTTTTACATATTTTTTGAATTTTCCTTTGCAATTGAACTCGTACTCTTTTAAACAACGGATTATTATTATTGAAATGTTTAACAGTTGTTAATATTATGCTATGTATGTTTCATTATTTTGTTTCCTGAAGTAATTTAAAGCACTAAATTTTACTGTAGGATATCTCTTTTGAGAAGGACAAAAAAAAAAAAAAAAGAAGGACAATTTCCTATATAAGCTTAGAATGAACATTGCATCTTAATTTATATTAAATTTTGGGCCAGGGATATATAGCTCAGCGGCACAGATGTCTGCCTGGCAAGTGTGAGTTCGATTCCCACTACCAAAAATAAGTAAATAAATAAATTTTACCTAGTTATTTTAAAAATGACTTTAACAACGTTTTCTGACATTCACTATCTGGTTAAGAACTGGAATTTTTACCCATTTAGTTTTTAGGGCAAATGGGAAATTCACAGTTTTGCGGCCTGCCTCCCACATTATTATTCACTCTATTTTTTGCAAGGTACTGGTTTATTTTTTCACATAAACATGAGCATTTATTATATAACATCAAGTGGGAAAATTGGTTAAATATAAGCTTTATTTGGTTTAGAATTCAGGCTCTGAGACTGTTGGAGGTTGTAGAGATTTGAACTCTTTTCCTTTTTGATGTTGGTTTTATCTTCTTGGTTTGTGGGTTTTTTGTTTTGTTTTGTTTTTGATATTTCACATTGAACCCAGGGCCTTCACACTGGTATATCCTCAGTCTTTTTATTTTTTATTTTGAAACAGGTCTAACTAACTCATTAAATTGCCCAGGTTGAGTTTGAATATATGATCCTCCTACCCCAGCTTCCCAGAATGCTAGGATTACAACCCTCTCTCTTTCTCTTTTTTACCAGGAGAAGGAATACACAAAATTTATTACATGACTAAAGCAAGGGATTACTAGGTACCTTGAATTGTACTCTCTGAAGGTATTTAAATTCAAGCATTTAGAGCTATGTAGAACAGAGGTATTATAAATCAGATTGCAGGGCTGGGGATATAGCTCAGTGGAATAAGCGCCTGCCTAGCAGGCGCAGGGTCCTGAGTTCAATCCCCAGTACCGCCAAAAAAAAAAAAAAAAAAAGAATAAATCAGATTGCAATATGGAGTTTTATGTTCTCCTGTACAGTATTTTATGTTATCCTGCAGAGTATTCAGTTACAAAGTGAAGAAAAATCAAACTCTGCTTAAATTCAAAATTTGATAGTATTGTTTGAATACAAATTTGATAGTTCATGCTATCTAGAAACATTAACTCAAATTGTCTGAAAGACCTAAATATAAGAGCTAAAATTATAAAACTCTTAGAAAAAATGTAGGTTAAAAAGCTGCATGGCCGTGCACTAGGCAGTATTTCTTTAGATATAACGCCAAGAACAAAAATAATCAAAGAAATAATAGGAAAACTGGGCTTAAGCGAAATTAAAAGGGCACCATTTGAAAGTGAAAAGAGTGGTGCTTGGGGCTGGGGATATAGCTCAGGAGAATAAGCACCTGCCTAGCAAGCGCAGGGTCCTGAAAGAGTGGTGCTCGCTTCAGCAGCATATATACTAGAGAATGGATAGACTGGGAAAACATATTTGCAAATTATGTTCACAAATATTTTTAAAATGTTTGAAAATATTTGCAAATTCTAAATAGAGATTTAGAATCTAGAATAAACAGAAAACTCTTTCAAGTTAGCAATACAAAGACAAACCAATTTAAAAATGGGCAAAATATTTGAATAATTTGGAAGTAACTGGAATCTTTATGCAATGCTAGTGGTAATATAAAGTGGTATCGCTACAGTGGTAAACATTTTGGCATTTTCCTAAAAAAAAAACGAAAAACAAAACATAAACTGGACGTGGGGTTGTATTCCTGTAATCCCAGCACACAGGAGGCTGACACAGGAGGATCACTGTGAATTTGAGGCCAGCCTGGACCACAAAGTGAATTCAAGGCCAGCCCCAACTGCATAGTGAAACCCTGTCTTAAAAAGAAAAAGAAAAAAAAAGTGAAATCATTACTACATGAATTTACCACATGACCCAGTAATTTCACTCCTACGTATAGATCCAAAAGAACTGAAAACATGTTCACACATCATTCCTAGAAGCATTATTAGTAATAGCCAAAAATATGAAATGACCCAAATGTATATCAGCTGATGAATAGATAAAAAAATGAGATGTGTCCATTCAGTGGAATATTATCAGTCCATAAAAAAGAAACGAAGTACTGATACAGGCTACAACATGATGAATCCTGAAAACATGTTAAATGAAAAAGTCAGACCTAAAATACCACATATTATTCTATTTAAGTTAGGAGTTCTGGGTTTTGTTTTTTTTTTTTTTTTTGCGGTACTGGGGATCGAACTCAGGACCCTGCACTTGCTAAACAAGCACTTATTCCACTGAGCTATATCCCCAGCCCCTATTCTATTTAAGTTAAATAGTCAGAAAAAACAAATGTATATTTTATATCTTTGGAGAAATTTCTCTTCAATTCTATTGCCCCCCCCTTTTTTTTTTGGTACTGGGAATTGAACTCAGGACCTTGCACTTGCCAGGCAGGCACTTGTGTTGTGGAGCTATATCCCCAGCCCAATTTTTAAATTCAGGTTTTTTTGGTTTTGGTAAGTTGTATTTTAAGTATTTTGGATACTAGTTGCTTATCATGTACATGATTTTGTAAATATTTTCTCCCATTCTGTGGTTATCTTTTTGCTTTCTTTTTGTGTCCTTTACTATTTAGTTCTTTTATAATAATTTCTCTTTATTGATATCATTTATTTGAACATTGTGTTCATATTTTTCTTTAGTTCTTTAGACTTCTTTGTTCTTTGAATATATTTAAATTAGTTGATTTAAAGACTGCTTAGTAAGTCCAGTATCAACTTCTTCAGGGAAAGTTTCTGTTGAGTACTTTTTCATGTTTATGCAGCATACTTACTTTTTGGATACCTCATAAATTTTTGTTGAAAATGTAATCTGAGCAACTACTTTGAAGACAACAATATGCAATACATTAACCATTGTTGATGTCTTATTATCCTGTTTTAAAACTCAACATCATTACTTGTATTTCTTTTTTTTAAATCTTTATCTCTTTAAAAAAATTTTTGGAAGCTCTGGAGGTCATTTTTCCATCTCTCTTGGGGATTGTTGCTCTTTGATGCTTTCCTGGACTAATTTTTTTAAGCCTGTGTTTTTGCAACTTAGTTGGCTTAGTGGTCAGCTAATGAATGAGTAAACAGGTTTAAGTTACTTTACAGAGTTCTGTAACTATCATCAAATCTGGTTTTAGAACATTTTCATCAGTCCAGAAAGATTCCTCTTGCTTGATTTAATTCAATCCCAGTATCTTTCTTCCCCCAATTCCAGACAGTCAGTAGTTTACTTTCTTTTTTTTTTTTTTTTTTTTTGGCGGTACTGGGGATCGAACTCAGGACCCTGCACTTGCTAGGCAGGTGCTTATTCCACTGAGCTATATCCCCAGCCCCAGTAATTTACTTTCTGTCCATAGCTACACCTCTTCTGAACCTTTGTTATAAATAGTATCACACAATATGTGGCCTTTTACATATGGCTTCTTTTACTTAGCACAATGTTTTTACACATTTATCTTCGTTGTAGTATGTATTGTTTACTTACTGAATAATATTCTGTCATATGGTTAATAGTACATTTTATTTACCGTGTACCATTTGATGAACATTCCATTATTTTTTGGTTTTGAGATAGGGTCTTGCTATATAGTTCAGGCTGGCCTTGAACTCACTTTGTAGTCCAGGCTGGCCTCAAACTCATGACGATCCTCCTGCCTCAGCCTCCTGAGTGCTGGGATTACAGGCATGCCACACCATGCCCAGCTCTTTTTGATCTTTTGAATGTGATTTACCTTTTTAATATTGTTTCTCTTGGCTTGATTTCCTTTTGAAGTGCTGGGTAGAGAAATAATTAAAAATATGTAACTATTTTTACATAGTTTCACCGTCTTAATTAGCTAGTTTTTCTCTATAATTTTGGAAAGATTCCCCAGATAAAGGAACCTCATTTTAATATATTTCATTTTCTGTTTGTTTTTTAGATTATTCATCGGGATATAAAACCTGAGAATATTTTAGTGTCCCAGTCAGGAATTGCCAAGCTCTGTGATTTTGGTTTTGCACGGACACTAGCAGCTCCTGGTGACATTTATACAGACTACGTGGCCACACGTTGGTATAGAGCTCCAGAACTAGTATTAAAAGATACTTCTTATGGAAAGTATGTATATTTGGGGAACCTGCCTGGTCTTTCCCAAGCATCTCTTTTTCCCTTACTACTGACACGCTCTGCCCTCCTTGTCAGGAGTGGGCTAAGAAGAGCACCGCCTCTAAAGGAACAGAAAGCTCCTACACCTGTACCACTGGCTGCTGCTGGTAGGCTTCCCTCCAGGTAGCCTCAGACCTCTGCAGGGACCCTCAGCATGTGTCCCTGCTTGCTGGACCATGCCTTTAGCAGAGCTGCCTCCTCTGTCAGGCCTCTACTTTTTGTAAAGATTTTAAAATCATTTAACTCCTGACAGTGTTGTAATAAGATCTGCCAAGTTTCCTGTTTCCTGGAAAAATGGCAGCCTCTTTGCAAAGACTGGTAAACAATAACTTTTAAATTGTTCTGTACCACATGCCTCAAAAGGGAGCACAGTCTCAGACCAATGTAAAATGGCAATCTAAAATACAAATAATCATTCCTGAAGAACATAAAGGAACAGAGATGAACAATGTAATGCAAATAGGAAGACAATTTTTGTATGCTTTTCCTGGAAGATATTATTCTATCATTATAGTAATATTTAATATTAATGAATACATTCTGCTGGAAACTTCTAAATGTTTTATGTGCGCTAAGTCATTTAATCTTCACAACAACCCTATGATGAAGGTACTAGTACTCTCGATTTATTTTATTGTGCTTTGTTTTGAACTCAAGGCCTTGCAGTGCAAAGTGTTCTATCATCAAGCTGTGCCCTATGCACTTCCTCCTGTTTAATAAGAGGACACTGAGACACAGGGAGCTAAAGTAGTTGCCTGAAGCTACATAGCTGGTATTAATGGTAGAAGCAGGCTTCTGACTCAGGTGGTCTGGGTTTACACCAGGTCTGGGTGGTCTGGGCTTAGTATATTGTTTTCAAGATTTGCCCATGTCATAGCATATACTGTGCTCCATTTCTTTTTGTGGATCAGTAATATTCCATTGTGTGAATATATGTTTTTTATGCATTCACCAGTTGACAAACATTTGGCTTGTTTCTATTTCTTTGTGATTAAGAATAATGCTACAGTGAACATTTGTGCACATGTTTTCTCCACATGTTTTTTTTTCCACATATGTTTTTGTATCTTTTGGGTATACTTTGTACTGAGGAGTTGGAATTGTAGTCTGTAAGGTAATTATACGTTTAATCTTTTGAAGAGCTTCTAGACTGTTTTCCATTGTCGTGATGGTACCAGTTTTGGCCAACATAGTCTATCACTATTTTGGACACCCTCAAATCTGGGGAGTTGTTGGCAAGGACAACTGCTGTAGTTTGGATTTGGAGTAGTTTCTATCAAAGACTGGGTTAAATAATCCTAAATTATTGCCGGCTGATCAGGCCTGCAATCTCCCAAGCGAGTGGATGGACGAAGGCGTAAATAAAAAATGAGACAATGGAATATGATTTCAGGGCTTCCAGGAGGGACTAATTCCTTTCCAGCTTCTATATTCTCTGAATTAGCCAGGGCCATAGTTTCCTAAAGTTAATTGAAGTAGGAGCCAGAAGTCCACACCTGCGGCGACCTTGTCCTGGAGGTGTCATAGTGTCACAGGCCAATACAGTCCTCAGCAGTGACTAGCGACTCATAGACATTCACTTACTATGAATCAACTGCCTGTCTGCAGACAAGGTGCCTAAGACTCGGACAACTCCCAAGTAAATATGAAAACCCAGTTGGCTAGTATTAAATCCTGCTCAGAGCCACTTCATAGTGGTTCCCAACAGTTGCCCAAATCTTGTGTACAAAGGTTTGGTCACCAGCCTGTGGTGCTTTTGGGAGGTCATCGAACCTTGAGGAGGGGGCGCCTACAAGGAAGTTAGGTCATGGTGAGTATACCCTTGAAGCCATATTAGGTCCCTGGCCCCCTCTTTCTGTTTCCTGGCTGCCATGAAGTGAACAGACCTCCTCTCCATGCATTTCTGCTGCATGGTGTATTGTACCACCCCGCGCCCAAAGCACCAGGGCCAAATGACCATGGACTAAAACTTCTAAAACTTGAGCCAAAATAAACCTCTCCTGCCCTTACAGCGTTTCTCTCAGATCAGTGGCCAGTTTCACTCTGACTTGTCCGAACATCTTCAGAATCCATCTGTACCCCAGCATGTAGTTTCCAGTGTTCATAACAAGTTGGAGCCTAGAGTTGATCAACTCTACAACTTTTTCTACAAAGCAAACATTTAATGTGGACCTGAAGCCCTTGTTTATAATCACCTCAAAACTGGATGTAGGTTTGGAAGCTGAGCCCCTTTTCTTGAAGTTGAGGGCCCCTATGTGAAGGCAGAGTATGCACACTGGTTAGCATTGATCCAAATGATTCTAATATGGAAGCATGACAGAACAAAATGGTAAAAAGTAAATCATGCAAAAATC
>PVLD010010648.1:39574-69796 GCA_004027595.1 Dinomys branickii
TACAGAATATAGTAGGGAATTAGCACTGGATGTTGTATTACATAGTTATCTTCACATTAGTTAACACAAAAACATTAAAGGAAATACCAAATTATAGAGAAGATAGTAGGGAATTTGCACTGGATGCTGTATAATATAAAGTTATCTTCACTTCTGTTAATACAAAAATGATTGAGGAAATACAGAATTATAGAGAACACAGAAGGAAATTAGCTCTGGATGCTGTCCTACATAATGTTAACTTCACCTTTGTTACTCAGTTACACAGATGATGGCCCATTTGATCATTCAGTTTTTCTCCTCCCTCATCTCCGTTGCCCTACCACTCAATCATTCATCTTCCCTGTGATAATAACTGTACTCCTGGGTTTATCTATATCCTTGGACTCTCGCCTTGGGAAGAGATATAAAAATCTTCAATAAAATTATTGAGAGACGGTTTTGATTCCCTGAGACCATTCAAATGCCTATGGGCAGGCTGTCTCCCCTGTCTGTCTTTCTGGTTTTTTTGGTTTTTTTTTTTTTTGTATCAGGAATGAACTCATGACCTTAGGCTTGCCAGGCAAACGCTTGTGCTACTGAGCTATATCCATGGCCCTGTCTGTCTTTCTTAAATTAATAAACTTTAATTTTTAGAATAGGTTTTAGTTTATGGGAAAGTTGAATAGAAAGTGCAGAGCTCTTATCACCATGCACTAAACTAAAGTCAAAATGGATCAAAGATCTGAATATTAAAACAGAAACACTAAATCTACTGGATGAGAAATTAGGTAGAAATCTTGAAGACATAGGGATAGGCAGAGAGTACATGAACAAAAACCAAACTGCACAGGAAATACTTAAAAGAATCAACAACTGGGATCTCATCTTACTGAAAAGTTTTTGCACATCAAAAGAAATCACCAGCAAGGTAAAAAGAAAACTCACGAATTGGAAAAAAGTTTTAGCCAACTGTACATCAGACAAAGGGTTTCTGAGTAGAACATATAAAGAATTTTTAAAAAGTTGGGCCCCAAAAATTCAAAGACCCAATCCAAAAATGGGCATCTGAGATGAATATACACTTCTCAGATGAAAAAATACCATGGCAAATAAATATATGAAAAATGCTCCACATCATTGACGTTCAACATCATTGGTCATTTGAGAAATGCAAGTTAAAACAACACTGAGATTCCATCTCACCCCAGAAAGAATGGCTATTATTGAGAAATCAACCCATAAAAATTGCTGAAGGGGCTGTGGGGAAAATGTAGCCCTTCCCCGCTGCTGGTGAGAGCGTAGACTGGTGAAACTACTATGGAACTCAGTGTGGGGATCCCTCACAAAACTAGGATTAGAGGTCCTACTTAATGTAGCTATTATCATACATCATACCACAGCAATGTATGGGCACCCATGTTTATAGCAGCACAATTTGTCATAGCTAAATCTTGGGAACAACCCAAATGTCCATCAATGGAGGAATGGATAAGATGTGGTAGTTTTATACAATGAAGTATTACTCAGCTATAAAAAAAGATAAATCTGAGGCTCTTATAGGTAAATGGATGCAACTAGAGACTATACTCATAAGTGAAATAAATCAGAGCCGCATATGTAAACATCATATTGTCTCCCTAGCGTAAGAACCTGAACGAGTAAATAAATCTGAAAGGGACAGTAGATATTGTGAAAGGGAAAGAAATTGCTCAAAGGAAGGAACAACTGGGATGAGGGAAAGGAGAAAAGAAGAAAGGGGAAAATACATGGATATACAAGGGTAGCTGGGATAATTATACTGCTGATGTCTACTGGTTCATTGAAAAGAACAGTTAATGCCTAACTTTTTTTCTTGACCAGTTTTGCATGCTTATATCTGGTAATCTGAACAACTAATTTGAAGACAACAGTATGCAGTATAACAACCATTGTTGAATTCTCACCGTTTTGTTTAGTGAATCTCTGTATTGTTTCTAATATTTTTTCTTTTATTACTTTTTAGTCTCTTTAATTGATCAATCTTGCATTCTTACATCTGGTAATCTGAGCAACTTTGTTGAAGATAACTATATATAACAACCTTTGTTAATGCCTATCATCTTGTTTTGAAGTCCTATATCATTTTTATTGTTTTTGTGTTGCTTTGTTTTTGTCGTTGCTGTTGTTATTTTGTTATTTTTTTCTCTTAAAAAAATCACAGAGCTTCTATATACCACTTGTATCCCGTTCCTGCAGCATTTGTCTGTATTAACATCTTATTAGTACAGTTTATCTGTTACAATTGATGGATGACCAGTATTAATATATTTGTTGTTAACTAAATTCCATAGTTTATGTTAGGGCTCACTTTTTGTGTTATCTTTCTTGGGTTTTGATAAGTGTATAATGTTATTTATCTATCCCTTAAATATCCTACAGAATGGTTCTAAGGCCCTAAACATTTTTGTGTTCTACCTTTCTTTTCTTCTCTCCCACTCCTTTAATTGTCAAATAGTGTTCGTTTTTCTGTCACTAAACTTTTCCACAATGTCATATAGTTGGAATCATACAGTTTGTACCTTTTTTGCAGACTGGCTTTTTTGACTTAGCAATATGTATTAAGTTGTCTGTGTGTGTGGGTGTGTGTGTCTTGATAGCTCATTGATTTTTTCTACTAAATAATTTTCCATTGTATGTACGTACCATGGTTTATCTATTCACCTACTAAAGAATATTCTGGTTGAGCAATCATGAAGCAAGTTGCTATACATATTTATGTCCAGGTTGTTATGTGGACATAGAATTTCTAGATTTTATGTCTTATTTAGCTGCCAAAGTCCCTCCAAAGTGGCTGTACAATTTTCCATTCATATGAAATGTGTATCCATAAATGAATACACATTTATGTTGCCCTACTTCATCACTAGCAGTTGCTGTTATTAGTTTAGATTTTAGCCACTCTAGAAGGTACATAGTGCTATCTTGTTTTTATTTTCAATTCTGAGATGATATATGATGTTAAGCATATTTTTATACTGTTTGTTTCCCATCTGTGTGTTTGGAAAAGTGTGTGTTCATATCTTTTGCCCATTTGTAGATTGGGTTATTTTCTTACTGAGTTTAAGTGGGTTTTGATATATTTTGAATACAAGTCCTTCATCAGTCAAGTGCTTTGCAAATATTTTCTCCCAACCTATGACTGATCTTTTCATTCTCTTCACAGTGCCTCTCACAGAACAGACATTTTTAATTTTAATGAAGTTCCACTTATTTTTTTTTTTTTACTGTTGTGGATTAAGCTTTTGGTGTTATATCTAAAAATTCAAGGTCATCTTATTGTGTGGATGAGTTTTCCTCCTGTGTGATTGCCTAGAAGTTTTATATTGCCTTTTTTTTTTTCTTTTTTGTCTTTTTCAGACAGGGTTTTACTATGTAGTTCAGGCTGGCCTTGAACTCACTTTGCGGTACTGGGGATTGAACTCAGGACCTTGTGCTTGCCAGGCAAGCACTTATTCCACTCAGCTATATCCCCAGCCCTTGAATTCACTTTGTAGCCCAGGCTGGCCTCAGACTCACAGTGATCCTCCTGCCTCAGCCTCTCAAGTGCTGAGATTACAAGCATGTGCCACCTCGCCTGGCATATCGCCTTTTACATATAGATGTATCACCCATTTTGATTTAAGTTTTGTGAAAAGCATAAAATCTGTCTAAATTGTTTTGTGTGAATGTGGATGTTTATTCTTTCTGGCCAACACTAGTTGTTGAAAACACTAGTTTTTATGAAATTCCCTTCACTCTTAAGACCAGTTAAGTTGGAACTGTAGCTCAGTGGTAAAGAGTGTATGCTTAGCATGTTCAAGGGCATAGCCTTGAATTCATTCCCTATTACTACAGCAACAACAAACAAAAAAATCACTTCTCCATATTTTTATGAGTTTGTTTCTGGATTTTCTATTACTTTGATCTATTTGTCTGTTCTTTCACCAAGTATTTTATATAGTACATCTTGAAGTCAGGCAATGTCATTACTCTTTTTTTAACATTATGTTAACTATTAGGGGTATCTTGCCTCTCCATATTAACTTTATAATCAGTTTATTAATATCTGTGAAATAATTTTAATTGATAGATAAACTTGTGTGTATATTATGTATGACACAATTTTTTCATTGTCAAATTTCAAATGGCTAAATCTAGCTATTTGATGTATCCATTGCCTAATGCTACTGTCAGCTTACTGAGATTCTGATTAGGATTGCATTGAGTTTTTATATGAACTTTGAAAGAATTGACATATTGGTAATATTGTCTTCCCATCAGTAAACATGGAATATCCATTTATTTGATCTTTTAAAAATTTTCTGTCATGAATTTTGCTTTTTTTGGACTTATCAGTTTAATTTCCTGATCATTCTATTTTAACACACATAAACTTACTACATTATTTTTAACAAGTGAATAATATTTTATTATGGAGTTGTACAAAATTTACTTAGCCATATCCTCATTAATGGATGGTTAGGCTGTTTCCAATCTTTTTCTACTACAAATAGTTACTGTAGTGAAATTCTTATGTAATTTATCTTTGGTTCATATCCTAGAATAAATTTCTTAGCATAAAGTTACAGAGTCAGAAGTGTGTACAATTAAAAATTTTTTACCAAATTTCTTTCCAAAGATTGTATAAATTTATACTCTGAGGACAGGACATGAGATTTTTCATTTTTCACTGGCTCATTAATATATAGCAGGTATCAATTTTTATAATCTTTATTATTAGACTCAGTAAAGAATAGATCTGATCGTGCTTGTTTATATTTCATCCAAAAGTGAGGTTGAGCTTTTTATCTGTTCACAAGTTCTAGTGTTTGCCACAAGTCCTGTTGATAAAAACAATCACAAAAAACGTTCTCTGGAAAACATTTGGATTATGACTGATTCACAAGGGGTTAAAGTAAATAAAATGTAAATATTAAAATATTTGAGTTAAAATTTTTAAATATGAGAATTAGTATTTAATTTTAATTCATTTTTTAAAAATTTTAATTCATAAATCACTAATAATATCCTTTGATAAGTATCTGAAATAACTTTAGAATTACTTTTAAGCTGGATTGCTACATGGCTTCTCATACAATTTAAATACAAGTTATTTGATGTTATTAATAAAATGTGATAATATGTATAATATGTAATGTATTTCCTAAAGTTAGCATATGTTGCTATAGTGAAAGCTTATAAATGTTACCACTTAAATATTCCTTCTATGTGAGGCCCTAGATTCAATCCCTAGAACTGGTTTAAGAAAAATAGGGTTCAAACAGGTTATCTTACATATTTCTGCATAAAAAAAAATTTATTCTGGTTTGTTTCAGACCTGTGGATATCTGGGCTTTGGGCTGCATGATCATTGAGATGGCCACTGGAAGTCCCCATCTGCCTAGTAGCTCTGATTTAGACTTGCTCTATAAAATTGTTTTGAAAGTAGGTAGGTATTACTGAAATATTCTGTTACATATCTAAGGCAAACACTGCCAAATCAGTTCTTTTTATTTATTTATTTTTACCAAATCAGTCCTGCTTGATTTTTAGACTAAGTTTTTCTGCTTAAGAACGAACAAGGTAGCACACTGTATTGATAAATGGTGGCAGGTGGATACCTGGGACTGATAAAGAAGGCACAAAATTCTGTTTTTATGAATAATACTTTCTTTGCTAGGATGCAACTAGCTAAGCCATATGTTTTTTTTTTTTTTTTTTTTTTTTGCGGTACTGGGGATTGAACTCAGGACCTTGTGCTTGCCAGGCAAGCACTTATTCCACTGAGCTATATCCCCAGCCCTTAGCTAAGCCATATGTTGATGATCGATGCTAAGAAAAATAGTACAGTAGGAATGTACTTCAATTTGCCTAAAATGTATTTTTAAATTTTGGCTTCTTCAAATATTTGTGCTTCCAAACAAGGACTTTTAAACAGAGAGGTTGAGTCAAATGCTTTTAAGTGGAGATACAAGGTCAGTTATTACTCAGAAAATATCCTTTTTTGTGGGCTTGGGTAGTTGCTGACAATTGAACCCAGGGCTTTTGCACTGAGCTGTGTCCAGCATTTTTTTTTTTTTTTAGATAGGTCTCACTAAATCACTTGAGTTGCTCAGGCTGGACTTGTGATCCTGCCTCAGCCTCCGAGAGTGCTGGGATTACAGGCCTGTGCCACCATACCCGGCTCTAACGAGAACAACAAAAACACAGAAAGCAGATGGCCATGTAGCTGTGTTTATGTGTTCTCTTCACGTTCTTATTATGACACTAATGTTAGACGGAGTCTTAGAGGTAGTAGGATTGATTCTGTCATTTTACAGATGAAGAAACCAAGGGATACAAAAAATGAAGGTGCTGGGCATGGTAGCATACGCCTGTAATACTAGCCCTTGGGAGGCTAAAGCAGGAGGATCACGGTGGGTTTGAGGCCAGCCTGGGCTACATAGTTCAAGGCCAGCCTGGCCTATACAGCGAAAACCCTGTCTCAAACTGCCCCCTGCTAAAAAAAGAAGAGATTTGCTCAAAGTCACAGAACTAGTTACAGCAAAGATGATTCTAGTTCTTTCCATTCTTACACACGGTTCTTTCCATTTTATTAATACTCTCCAGCATTGTTTCTTCTATACAATATTTTGATTTATAAATGTATTTTGATACTTGAGCTGCTTTGTCAATCTGTGTTGATGAACACTTGATAGTTAATCCATTTAGATACAAATAAAGAAATGTCTAAAGTTTGAATATGCTTTGCCTAATAGCACCACATACTATGTTTTATAGTTTGGGAAAAGAAAAATGATCCTGGAGGTTCACCTATTTTGCAACCTACATGTTATCAATACTTTCCTCGGGGAACTTCATTTTTTAAAAATTAGATATTTAGTTTCTTCTTGAAATTCAAAAACTTAAAAATCATAATTGATACTGTTTCTCATTTCAATTTTTAGTGATTTAATGTACACTACAAAGCAATTTGATTATTTTGATTACAGACTTATTTCTCTGTTTTCTAATTAACATATTTTTCTCTTTTCAGGCAATTTGACACCTCACTTGCAGAATATCTTTTCCAAGAATCCCGTTTTTGCTGGAATGGTCCTTCCTCAAGTTCAACACCCTAGAAATGCAAGAAAAAAATATCCAAAGCTTAATGGACTACTGGCAGATATAGTTGATGTATGTTAAGGGATTAAGAATTTATACCTGAGAAATTTGCATAAATTACAATATTTTAAAGTATTAATTTAAGGACATTATAAAAGGATTTCTTAAGTATTATTAAAAGTTACAGAAAAATGAAAATTTATAGACCATTAGAACTAGAAGTTCAACAAAAATGAAAATTTATAGACTGTTAGAACTAGAAGTCCCCCCCAAAAAAATATAGAAGTCCCAAAGATAATCATACACATTATTTTTAGTTTACTCCAATTTAAATGGTAACATCGGATAAACTGGAAAAATCATACGGCCTCACTTTGTTTACCTCCATCTTTTTTAATATGCAGTCTAGCCAGTTTAGGGATTTATTCGTACCATGGTGTCTTAAAGAATCTGTAGAGAATTCGCTGGCAGCTAGTTTTGATATTACTGAAAAATGCATTTGTACACCAACACCAAAATTCATGTTAAATGGGAAAAACAGAACCATGCTATAACCTTTCTTATTATTTTGTTGGATGTTATATTTTATTTATACTAGCACACTTTATTACACAATTTGAAATATAAGATAGATTTAATGTGAATAATAAATTTGCTTTTCTTTCTTTTCTCTAATCAGTCAAGGGCCAGGGATATAGCTCAGTGGCACAGCGCCTGCCTGGCAAGTGTGAGGTCCTGAGATTGATTCCTGGTACCAAAAACCCAAAAACAACAAAATACCAGTCAACTTTTTTTTTTTTTAACAATTTCTTTACCAGGAGCAGGGAACTTGTTTATAATATATTGTCCTTTCTAAGGAGTGATTTCCTAAATTTCAGAGCAAATATAGTGTAATGATTAAAAAAAGAAAAGGATCTTGGAGTCACACTGACTACCTCGAAAACACAGATCTGCTACTAATTGTTCTGTAACTGCATGAATTACGTAGTTCACACCTCAATTTACTGGGCTATCAAATGACAGTAGCAGTACTTACCTTCTGAGGCTGGAGGATTACATGAGGTAGTTGGAAGTGTGTTTAGCACAGACCAGAATAAACTGTCAACAAGTGTTAATTTTTTTTATTTTATTGGTGCATTTTACATATACAAAATGATCACATTCAGCATAGGGAGTTTATACTATACGGGACATCCTGTGTCTTTTTTTCCCTTTCCCCCTCCTCCCTTCAACCCCTCTTTCCCTCTTTATTTACAAAAGCTTTGTTCCCAGCAAAGGTCAGTGTAATTGTTGCTGCTGTTATGCTGATGTGTAGTTTAGTTGAGGGCTGGGGAGAGAGCTCAGGGGTGGAGCACTTGCCTTGAATATGTGTTTGGTTTGGTTTCTGGTTTTCAAAAACAAAAGAACACCATTTTAGAAAATTCTTTAATTGGTCCTAGGGAAATGGGGAGTTTATTGAGATCAGAATTGTTTACTTCATTTTCAGTTTAATTTCTGTTTTTGAAATGTAGCTTAAACCAGGTCTTTTTGTGAAGATCTGAAAAACCAGAGGCTGAAACAGGAGGAACAGAAGTTTGAGCCCAGCCTGGGCGACTAGTGAGCCCCTTTCTCAAATATAAAATTAAAGATGGACTGGGGATGTAGTTCAGTGCAAAGTACCTGAGTTTAGTTTCCATTACCACACACACACACACACACACACACACACACACACTACACACAAAGAAAAAAGAACTATATAGTAAATATAGAAAAATAGAAAATATACAATAAACAAGAGAACTTAAGCTTTTCTCAGCTTCTGCAAGCCAAAGGAGAATTACCATTAACATTTTGATTTCTATATTTTGACTTATTCCAGCCTAGCACACGCATAGAAATTAATGCTGTCATCTTTTACACTTTGCTGTATAGTGTTTTTCAGTTAGCAGTGTATTATAGTCATACTGTTATCAGTAAATATGCAAATGCATCACACACACACCCCCCACTGACGACTAATCCCAAAGTTTTGCACATGGGAATAATCCAACGCTGAGCTACACCCCATAGCCCATTTTATTTTCTTCTTTTTAAACAAGGTCTTGCTAAATTGCCACAGCTGGCCTCTACCTTGTGATCCTCTTGCATCAGTCTCCTATGTGGCTGAAATTACAGGCATGTACCATTGTGTCTGGCTTGCATCCGAATTTGCAGCAGTTGTGTAACATCTCGTGGTGCGACTGTACTGTTGGTTTATTTAGCTGACCTGGCCTTTCTGGACATTGAAGTTGTTTTCAGTCCCTCCTACACTAGTAACGATGTTCCAATGAACAAGTCCAAGACTACTGGTTTTATTACTTACTTAGGATAAATTGCTAGAAGTGACATTAGTGGATCAAGGAGCTTATAATTTCTAGAATTTTTTCAGAGAAAGGCTTCACTGTTTTATGTTCTAAATCTCAATCTAGCATTGAATAGTATAATGTAGAGGGCTGGGGATATAGCTCAGTGGCACAAGCGCTTGCCTGGCAGGCACGAGGTCCTGACTTCGATCCCCGGTACTGCAAAAAAAAAAAAAAAAAAAGTTAAAAAACTGAGTAGTATAATGTAAAAATTTTTTGCCAACTTAATAAGCTAGAAATAGTATCTTTTTTAAAAAATTACATTTAAAAATTTCTGATTAGAGGAAGATGTTGGACATTTCGCTAATATTTATCAGCCAATTATATTTCTTTGAAAAAGCATCCTTAACCTATTTGTCAATTAGAGTACTTAGCATTTTCATATTGATTTGTAAAGTAACAAGTGTATTCTTCGTCCTAAGTTGCAAATATTTTTTTAATCACTGATAGCTAGGATAATCTAGTGATTTGGAGTGTCACGTTTATCATAAACAAAATGCTTTACATGCTTGAGTCTGCTTCTGTTTCATTGACTTTATATTGGAATTAGTTCCACTTTAGTTGATTTTTTTAACTTGAAATTATGTTTTAATATCTGGTATAGGACATGTATTTTTTTCTGAGGTATACATTTTCTAAACAATTTTACTAATGTATAGCTTAAACTATATATTCTTAAAGTATATAATTTGTTGAGTTTTGGTAGATGTTTAGATAGATGAAACCACTACAATCAAGGTACCTAATATTTCCATTACCCTTCAAGTTTTTTGTCCTTCTGCAGTCCTTTCCCTCCATTTCTGTCCCCAGTCACTGATGTGCTTTCTGTTACTATAGATTTAGTTTGCATTTTCTGGAATATTGTATAAATAGAATCACAGAATAAGTACTCTTTTATGTCATGGTTCCTTTAACTCCACTTAATGATTGAGAGCTTTATTCACGGGTAGTGCACAATGTAATTCCAATGTAGTTCCAGGTGCTCAGTAGGCTCGGCCAGAAGATCCTGAGATCAAGGCCAGCCTCAACAACATGGCAAGAACTTGTCTCAAACAGGAACAGACTCATTTGTGGTTTTGCATATATCAGTAATTTCTTACTTTTTAAACTGAGAAATGGGGCTGGGGATTTAGCTCAGTGGCATAAGCGCCTGCCTGGCAAGCACAAGGTTCTGAGTTCAATCCCTAGTACCGCAAAAAAAAAAAAAAAAAAAAAAAAAACTGAGAAATATTCTGTTTTTCTTTCTTTTTTTTTGAGACAAGGTCTCACAATGCAGCTCAGGCTGGTCTTGAGCTCATTGTGTAGTCCAGGTGGTCTTGAACTCAAGGTGATCCTCCTGCCTCAGCCTCCAGAGTGCTAAGATTATAGTCATGCACCAACACACCAGCATACATATACCACACATTTACCATTCATTTTTTAGTTTTTTCCCATTTGTACATTATATATATATATTTTTTGTACACTATAAATTGCTATGGACTGTTTGGGTTTTTTCGGCTCTCACTTGGTTGCTGTAGGCGACCGGCCAGTGCCACGCCAGGTCGGTGTGGCGCGGACCTTTAAACGTCATACGCTAAGCGCCACCTTTCTTCCCCTGATTCGAACTACAACTCCCAACTTGCCTCTTGTAATTTCCTGTTTCTCTTTCCCACGCTCCCGCCCAATCCTGGCGGTTTGCCTCCTAATCCCCGCCTCCCACCTGAAGCTATTTAACTCGGAACCGGGACAAAAGAACGGCAGGTGTTTCGCGCCTTTTCCTGCTTTCCCCACTGCGAAACTTCTTCACGCCCGCCCGCATTAAAAACATATCCTTTATCTTGCTTTACTTTTCTCTCCGCGATGGAGTAAATCGATCATGGACATGCATGTACAGACCTTTATGCGGGCATATATTTTTATTCCTCTTGTGTAAATATGTAAGAGGAGAACAGCTGGTTCTTTTTTTTGTTGTTTTTTGTCTTTTTGAGATAGGGTTTCACTATGCAAATCTGGCTGGCCTTGAGCTCACTTTTTAGCCCAGGTTGGTCTCAAACTCACAACAATCCTCCTGCCTCAGCCTTGTAAGTGCTGGAATCACAGGTGAGTGCCACCAGGCCCAGCTCATCACTTCTATTTTATTATTATTATTACTTTTTGTCTTTTTGAGACAGGGTCTCACTATGCAGTTCAGGCTGGCCTTGAGCTCACTTTGTAGCCCAGGCTGGCCTCAAACTTGCAACAAGTCTCCTGTCTCAGTCTCCCTAGTACTGGGATTACAAGCATGTGCCACTACACCTGGCTCAGAAACAGCTGGTTCTTAAGGTAGGTTTATGTTTAATTTTTTAAGAAATTGCCAGTGTATTTCCCAAAGTGTCATATTTTACATTTTCCAAAGGACATATATTTAACTTTTGAACTGTATTATTCACAGGTAGACTGTATCTAATTGTCTGCTTCTAATCAGCTATGATTTAGGCAGGCCTTTTAGCATTTTTCATATTTTTAGTGATTATTCATTATGTTTTAGAGTAGGCACTTTTTTAAAAAGAGAAAATAACAAAAAGACAAAATCAAAACAACACAAAAACTATAAAACAATAAAGAATTTAACAAGATGATAAGAAATCAGCCAGGGGTATAGCTCAGTGGTGCAAGTCCCTGCCTGGCCAGTGCAAGGTCCTGAGTTCAAGTCCCAGTACCAAAAAAAAAAAGATGATAAGAAATCAATAATGGTTATTGCCCTTGTATAAAAATACCACATTTTTTTCTTATCCACTCCTCCGCTGATGGTCATTTGGGTTGTTTCCAAGATTTTGCTTTGACAAATGGTGCTACTATGAACATCGGTGCACAGGTATCACTGTGATAAGATGTTTTTCATTCTTCTGGGAAAATACCCAGAAGGGGAATGGCTGGGAGTTGGAATTTTAAGGATCTAGATATTTTCACATCATAAAGTATGTAAAAGACTCAGTTCCACCTTGTGAATCAATGAAAACATCTGCATAATATGAAATTTACCCTCTGACCAAACTTTTAAGTGTACAGCACAGTTTTTTAAAACTATAAGCACATTGCTGTACAGCAAATTCTATGGACCTTTTTTTGTAAAACAGTTTTGTTTTTGGTGTCAGGAGTTGCACTCAGGACCTCATGCTTGCCAGGCAGGCGCTGTACCACTAGGCTATATCACTGGCCCCTTTGTAAATCTATTTAAACTATGTATTTTGAAACAAGTACAAGCATAATATTGTAGACATGGTTGTTGCTTTTTTCTGGATTGTAATTCTGGCTCCTCTGTTATGAGTTCTTAGACAAATTACCTTTCTTTGGTCTCCTTGTCTGTACGCTGGGGATTGTAACACACTTTGTAGGGCTGTTGTTGGGGTGAAATGATAGGAAAGTGCTAGAGCATTGTCTGCTGTGAGTATGCGCATCCATCGAGGTGACTTCTATTCTGCTTTCTTTCGATGGAAGAATGAAAGTTGAAAAGCAGCTGCCTTTTATTCAGATTCTATTGTCAGTATTTTAAAGAACTGTGTTCCATTTATAAGCACAGTGTAGTTATTTAATTACATATAGCTATTTAATTACATATAGCTTAATATTCAGAGCTTTCCATAGGTTGGTTTTTGTTTGATTGGTTTTCTTTATAACTGAAGTACTCCCAAGGCAGCAAATAGAAAAGATCTTTCTTTCTTCTTTTAAAAAATTTTTTGGTTTTTGTGAGACGAGTCTCACTGTAGTTCAGGCTGGCTTTGAACTCAGTATGTAGCCCAGGCTGGCCTCAAACTCACAGCAATCCTCCTGCTTCAGCTTCCCAAGTGCTGGTATTTACAAGTATGCACTGCCATGCCCAACTAGCAAAGATCTCTTCTGGTGATGGATCTTGGAAGTATTTTGGGAGCTTGAATATTTGCAAAATTGTGTTATGCCATAGAAAGAACACTGGGTGAGTTAAGGTTTCACTTTGGCAAATCACTGTGCTTCCACACCTGTAAAATGCAACTGATTACCCCTAACCTTTACAGCCTGCAGGACTGACAGAGGATCAAAATGAATTAAGTACTTTACGTTAACTATAGCAGAAACAGTGGCTTTTGTTTTGGTTTGAATCGCAGGACATATAACCCATAATAATGCTTTACAAGTGCAAAGCTCTTGGGGGAATAAATGGTTAAAACTTCCTGGGATCTCATTCCATCTTTTCAAGAAATCCTTTAGCTGTAAGTAATTAATTACTCCTTCATTTGTCAAGGGAAGTTTTACCTTGTTAAAAACTCATTACTGTATTAAAATTGTTTTTCTTTTCTAGGCTTGTTTACAAATTGATCCTGGGGAGAGGATGTCATGTACTGATCTTTTGCATCATCAGTATTTTACTAGAGATGGATTTATTGAAAAGTAAGTATTTAAGTGGGTGTGGCCTTTTCTATTTTTTTTTTTGTTTGTGTGTCTTTGTTTGTTTGAAACAGCGTCCTGCCATATTATCCTAGGCTGGCCTCTAACTCCCGGCAGTCCTACAGCTTCAGCCTCCCAAGTGCTGGGGCCACAGGCGTATACCATCATGCCTGGCCCTTTTTAATATTTTATACTGGGAAATTTTATTACCAGGGGTATTGCTACATAGGTTACATGACAGAAATATTAAATTTAACAAAATCTCATTGAGCTATTGTACCAGTTATTGAGTAGGTATGTAGCAAACAGATGTCATGGATCAAAATTCTAACAAGAAAGGCAGCTAATATTCATTACACAGCTACAGTGTCTTAGGTAGTATGCTAAATTTTCTATTCTACAATTTCACTTTCAATATAGTCCAGAAAAAGCATTAAATAATCAATACTTTTTAGACTTTTGGCCTCTGAGTCCAATTAATACGGTTTTTCTTCTGATGGCATTCCTATCCATACATTGTAATTGGCCCTTCCTAGTTATTTTTATTACTTTGTTATCTGTTGTTATATTATCCTACCCAGTAAATTGTAAGGTTTTTGAAGACAGGCCACATTTCAACCCTCCTGTGTCCCACACTGTCTAACATATTCAACATATAGGATACATTGACAATTTATATTTTTAATCAACCATATTTCTAGAAAGCACCATTTTGAATTTGGGTTTTAAAGGAAGTATGAAAAGTTTCTCATTAACTACAGAATCACTTAGTGTGTGGCTATTAAGTCAGGAAGATTTATCTGAATTTAAAGGTGATGGAGTTAAGGTCAGATCTGGAAAACTCTGCAAAGTACAATCAGATAGACTTAAGTGGAAAAAAAGGCAAAGCAAAGAGAATCCTTGAGAGTAACTAGAACTTCAAGCATATCGGCAATTTTTCTCTAAAACAAAAAAAGAGGAGATACCTCAATGAAAGTGCCATTGATGAAAAGTGTCAATAACTGAGTAAGTTGCTTCATTCCAATTCTGTGCAAGTTAAATTGATTTCTCCAGAGTATTTAAATACAGTATTAGGATTTTTCTATTATGGGGTAAATGTATCTTGAGTTCAAATTATGGTACCCTCAGAAAATACTGGAGTGAGATCTCTTCCTTTCTTTTGGAATCTTTATTTTTTTTATTTTGGGGGCTTTTGAGACAGGCTTTCACTATGCAGTTCAGGCTGGCTTTGGACTCACCATGTAGCTCAGGCTGGCCTCAAATTCAGAATGATCCTCTTGCCTCAGCCTCTCAAGTTCTGGGATTCTAGGTGTATGCAACCATGCCTGGTTCTTCCTTTATTTTGTGGACCTTCTGCACTGCAAGGGTTTTAACAGAAGCATGGCATGTTCTCATTAGCCAAACTAATCCCATTTTGTTCTCCATTTTCTTCATCTCGACACACTGCCTGTTATTAGTCACGAACCCTGCACAGCACTAGCACGATGGACTAAGGAAGAATTCATTAATGGAGTGGTGTTTTAACACTCCCCAGACTCACAGCAGTGGCTGTTTCCATGAGGGGGAACCATGTGATTCAGGAAGGCATGTAAAGGGGAATCTTTAGTGCAGACTTTGGAATTTTGAACTATATGAATAGATTTTCTATTAAAAAATAAATAACTCTTAAAAAGCAAGAAAGACAACTAAGAGCAAAGCAGTCCCCCTTCGTTGTTTATGTGTCCCATTGCATTTTGTACTGGAAGTATTTCTCTAAGTTAAGATTTGAGAAACTGATTAGTTCATCTTTTAGGTCACGTAACTTCAAAAGAACCACAAAGAGGCCTTAGTTTCATTGGAAAAATAGCATATTTATCAAAATTGAAAGCAATATTTTATTGAATAACAAACATTTGTATCAAAAAATATAATTCATATGTAGTTTTTGCAAAAGCTGTACATAGTAGATTAACATGGCAAATCTTTTGAAAAATGTTTCTTTTTTTTTTTTTTTCGGTACTGGGGATCGAACTCAGGACCCTGCGCTTGCTAGGCAAGCGCTTATTCCACTGAGCTATATCCCCAGCCCCCTTTTTTTTTTCATTTTTTGAGGTATAGTTTCACTGTGTAGCTAGCTCAGGCTTGCCTTGAATTCATTATATTTCTTCTGGGGACCTTCTGCACTGTGAGGGTTTTAACACATCACGCTAGTGCTATGCAGGGTCCATGACTAAGGCTAACCTCAAAACTTGTGCTGATCCTTCTGCCTCAGCCTCAGGAAGCAATTTTTATTAGGTAAATGAATATTGTTATTTCTTGGCATGCACTATAATTATATAGAATTATTTATGCTGTGGCTGAAATATAGTTTATTTGATTAAATGCTTCTTTAAAAACATCTACACAAATGAGCCGGGCATGGTGGCATATGCCTATAATCCCAGCACTCAGGAGGCTGAAGCAGGAGGATTGATACAAGTTCAAGGCCAGCCTGAACTGCTTAGCAAAATCCTGTCTCAAAAAGACCAAAAAACCCAAAAAATCTACATAAATGAAAAGATTAGCGGGCTGGAGAAATAGCTTACCAGTAGAGTGCTTACCTAATGTGTAAATCTATGGGTTGAATGCATAGCACCATGAAAAATTCTATCTGTATCTATATCTATCTATATGATTGATATTACTTGTTTTATTAGATTCTTACCAGAATTAAAAGCTAAATTGCTACAAGAAGCAAAAGTCAATTCACTCGTAAAGTCGAAAGAGAATTTTAAAGAAAATGAACTAATAAAAGATGAAAGTAAAACAATTTTTACCAATACACTGGTAAGTACTTCGGTTTTCAGAAAGGTAAGAACTTTGGTTTCTTATTTCAGCCAGTATAACTGTATTATTGTTGGTACTCTTATGACAAAAATAGCAATTGTCGGGACTCAGATTTTGGATGTATCTATTTCAGGAAATGGAAAAAGAAAAAAAGCCCAAGGATATCAAAGTCACAGTCATTAAAGTCAGAGGAGGAAAAGGAGATAACTCAGATCTGAAAAGGGCAGAGTGTGAAGGTAGACATTGTCATCAGGACGCGGTGGAAAGTGTTTGTGCTTTGTCTCAAAATGCAAAGCCTGCAGTCTCCCTCCCTGATCCACCGAACCCCGTCAACCCCAGCATTAACCCTGATGATGTGAAGGAAGAGCCCCACGCTGAAGGTTATAGGATAATGCCACCCATCAATCTTACTAACACCAATTTGATGGCTGCAAATCCCAATTCGAATCTCTTCCACCCCAACCCAAGGTGAGCTGTGACAGAGAAGAGCCCTAATACAATGTCCCCATGTTATGGTGTGTCATAGGGTAGCAGTTCATAGCATAAGCTGAACTTGAAAAAGGTCGATTGCAGTTATAATTTCATAATGCATTTACTGAGCAATACTTATGAATGTGATAAAGGAAATTAACTTTTCTTGGATTTATATAGATGTTTAGTTTTTCATTAATATCTTCTGCGGAAACCTCACTTTTTAAAAAAAGGCCCTTAGAGAAATGTCTTCCACTTTGTAGGGACGAAGGTGTCTACGCACCTTGGTATCTGCTAGTGTTGCCCTAACAAAATACTTACCTGCGGCTGGGCACTTTATAGAGAAGAGGTGTTTATCTGGTTCATAATTCTGGTGATTGGAGGTTCCAACAGCATGGTGCCACCATCCTGGCAAAGGCCCCCTGGGGTATCACAACATGTCAGCCAGAAACGTGGGCAGGGGACCAGCCACACACAGAAGAGCCATGTGTGTGAGCAAGGAGGCAGGAGAGATTCAGGGGAGATGCCAGACTTCCTTATAAAAACCCTCTCTTGTGGGACTTCCCTCAAGAGTGAGAATCCCCTCCCAGGGGCAAAGCATTGATCTCTCCCAAAGACCTAACTGCCTCCCTCTTGACTTGACCTCATAAAGGTTCCACTGCCTCTCACCACCACCAACTTGTAGCATATAGACCTTTTTTTTTTTTTGCAGTACCAGGGATCAAACTCAGGACCTTGAGCTTCCCAGGCAGGTGCTTATTCCACTGAGCTATATCCCCAGCCCTGGCAAACCATATTTAAACCACAGCAACTGGTGTCATGTGCTAAGCTATATTTCCGTGTCATAGCAAATTCTCCAAGTGGAGAAAGGACAGCCACAAATAATTTTTCATAGTGAAATAGCTTTACAAGGCTAAAATTTGGAGAGGAAAACAACATATTGGGTCAGTTTTAGGTTTTTGCCTCTGATACAAATGGACAGTTTGATTAATTGTGAGCACGGTAACAAATGGTCTGCCTAGCAAGGCCTTGGGACCAGTTACCAATTCAGAAAGACTGTAGTAATTTAGGTAAGAAAGGGGACTAGGTTCATTAATCCAAGCAGACACTAGCAGACTGATCTGGGCTACAAGTTATGAGGATTAGTGGTCTGCAGAGGTGGGCAAGTGGATATGTCTCAGTTCAAAACACGGTAGACTATAGCCTGCAACAGCCTAGTTCAGTGATGGCGAACCTTTGAGAGACTGACTGCCCAAACTATAACCTTATGCCCACTTATCCATCAAACAGTGCCAACACTGCCCCATGTGCACTGTTCTCTGGTGCTCGACTGTGGGTGACACTGGGGTGACTTGGCTTGCGTGCCAACAGAGAGGTCTCTGCATGTCTCCAGCAGCACACATGCCACAGGGTCACCACCACTGGCCTAGTTGTTCCTGAGGTGATCCAAGCAATGGCGCTAATAACCATGATTGCAAGCCAGTGTTGGAGAGCAAGCTCATAAACTGAGAAACCCAAAGGTTAAGAGAACTAAGTTCAGAACAGATAGAAGGGTGGAGAATGGATACTAGGTTGACAACGATAACTCCATGACGGATGTTGGCCATCCATTGTTCTCTATTACCACTAGAGCTTTTGGTACTTAAAATACTGTACTAGCAATTGCTTTTTGGTCCTCAGTATATATTCAGTATATATTCAGGGTATAAGTTGTCCTTTCTTAAAACTAAGACAAAGACACTTCTGGGGTCTAATAACTTATCATTTATTTTTAAATAATAGGTTAACTGAAAGAGCAAAAAAGAGACATGCTGCTTCACAATCTATTAGACAAGTTATGTCTAACAGCAGACAAGAAGACATAGGTCCTACTCAAGTAAGGAAAAAAGCTAGTCATTAAAATATGACCTCTTAAAATTACCCCCCTTTTACCTTTCTGTTTTTTGGGGATCCAGCATGTAAAAAAGTATATTTTAGTTTTGTCTTAGTCACTTTTCTTGTCACTGGGACGAAATACCCAGCCCCTGCAATTTAAAGAGGGAGAAATTTTGGCTCACAGATACAGTTCACGATCTGCAGGCTGCAGAGAGAAGCAGTGCGGGGCTGTGCTCCTAGCATGCAGGCCAGGAAGGGAGAGAAGGGAAGGGGCGCACAGGCAGACACAGCCTTCGCTGTCAGGCCCCGGAGACCTGCCTGCCCCTTCGCTGTCAGCTGTGGCAGCCTTGCAGTCTAGTCCTCTTCCCCAAAGCTTCCTCCTAAGGCTTTTGGAGGCCATCGAGATACAAACTATTAACAAGTTTCTTTTTCTTTCCTTTTTTTTCTTCTGTGGCATTGGGGATCAAATCTAGAGCCTTGCACATGCTAAACATGTGCTCTACCTTTCCTGTATGTTACTTTGTGTATTTAATATGCAAGTTGGGAAGAATGAGTTAAGATTTCCACCTTTGAAACTCATAAGAATTTTGGTAATCCCAGCACTTGGGAGGCTGAGGCAGGAGGATCGTTGCCAGTTTGAGACCACTCTGGGCTACAGAGTGAGCTTAAGGCCAGTCTGAACTGCATAGCGAGACCCTGTCTGAGAAAGGCCAAAAATTTTTTTTCTTTTTCTTTTTTGCTTCGAAAAAAGTTTTTAATAACTTACCTTATGAATTTAAAACCATTGCCAACTAGACACACTTAGTTTTACTAGGAAAAGCAAACAAACAAACAAAAAAAGTGTGGGCCCTCCGTTATTTTTTGTTGTATTAAAAATTGAAGCACAGGATTATTTACAATAATAAACACTTGAAAAGGCAAGCCTACCTAAGGAGCAGCAGACATATAAAGGTACACTTATGCAGTGGGATACTGCACATTACATTGTGGAAGTGTTTACTGATTTAGGAAAGCCTTTGTGATCTGTTGTCAAATGATTCAAAGTAGGTACATACAAAAGGTTTTCCAGATGCCAAATACACAAAGTTTTTATTCTTTAGGTTTTCTTGTGCCTATAAAACAAATCACTTTATAAACAGAAAAATAAGTTATTAAAAATGAACCAAAGCAGTTTTTTCAAAATCAGAATGGATATGAAGTGCAGTGAAACCCAAATTATAAAGAACAAAATGAAAGAGCGATGGTAGGAAGTGGGAAGACAGACATTCCCCCAGCAGGAAAGGGAGGGAGCGGCGGGAGAGGAGGGCGAGCAGGGGCGGGATGGAAGCAGGAATTACATTGTGTTGCCCACATGTACCAACTCTGCTCAAGGACTGTGAACATTATATGCTGCAAACATGTACTAACAAAAATAAAAATTAAAAAAGTTAAAATTTAAGTCTCATGATTAAGACTACTACTGTCAGAATATTAGGCATATTACAATGTTTGCTTTATGAAACTTTTGTTGGAGACTGATCTATTTATCTGTTTGACGGGACCCTACCCTCCCTAACTATGAAACTGTTAGACTTATTTTACATCATCCAAATGGCTGCCAGTTCTGCACTGCAGTGCTACAAATAGCTACACGTATTTCTTCAAACTATTGTTTGTTTGTTTAGAGCCAGGTGGAGAGGGGTATCTTTAATGAGCACATTGGTCAAAGTGACCAAATGGCGAGTGTGTACAAAAGGAAGCTGAAGTTTTCCAGATTTGACAGGAAAGAATTCCACTTCCCTGAATTGCCTTTCAAAGTACAGTCAAAGGACATAAAAGGAATGGAAGGTACACATTTGTTGCATAGCTTTATACATCTCCACATGATATCATTTACAGGACTTTTTGGTAATATAACTTACATTTTATAGGGTGATTTAGGAAGATAATAATAAATTACTGAGAAAAACAATTTCCACTGATAACATTTTCCCCCCATAGCCAAATAAAAGGTGACACTTAATGGAGTTAAAGAGAGGGAAAGACAGCTTAGAGGATTTTTTTTTTCATTAGCTCCATGCAGTTGAAAGTTATCCAGGACAGGAGCCACTGAGCACACACAACCACTCAGCACTTGAAATTCTTTTTCAGGTGCTGGGACTTGAGCATAAGACCTTGTGCATGATAGGCAAGTGCTCTACCACTGAGCCACACTCGCCATGATTATCTCCATATATTTCCAGGGATGTTATAAGTGCTTTGAGCATCCAGAGGCTTGGTAGATTAAGCCTATTAATTTAAGGTTTATTTTAATCTTAACTTGAAGATTTAGCTTAAAATAACTCATTATTTTGCCCAGGTGCATAAATGTTTCTAAGCTTCTTTGAAGAATAGCGACACCTTGTGCAAATGTGATATAATAGCAAGAGTATAGTGCTTGCAGAGTTCAAGAGGGATTATCTGATCCATGTAATAGTTGTATTTAGAATAAAAATAAATGTCCATTTTAATATTTGGTAGACTATTTGTAAAATTATAAAATGAATACTTTGCCATACTTTACTATTACAGCTCATGATTTATTCAGTTCCTTTATAATAAGCAAAGAAATTGATTAGTGGATGTCAGAATTTCCATTTGAAATTTTTGAACAGGAAAGTAAAATTTCAGCTCAGGAATAACAAGGTTTCATTGTTTTATATATTTTTGGCAAAAGTTAAACAGATAAAAGTGCTGAAGAGGGAGTCAAAGAAAACAGATTCGTCTAAAATACCAACGTTACTTAATGTGGATCAAAATCAAGAAAAACAAGAGGTAAAGCTTTCGTTTATAACTTTTACTAAGGAATGTTGTTTTGAGTACTTGACTCAGTGTATAAATTTATTTGTTTCTATTGGAAAGCTACATAAAAATTCAAAATTCTGGAATCTTTGAACTCTAGAAGCAGATCTGTATTTTCCTAGAATAATCAATCCCTAAAAGTATCTCTTCCTTCTCTTCTCTCCTCTCCTCTTCTTTCCTTTTTTCTGCTTTTTTCTCCTCTTTTCTCTTCCCTCTTTCTAATTTCTTGTGGTCTGGGGGTTGAACCCAGAGTCTTCACACAGAGCTATGTCCTCATCCCCCCACTTTCTCTTCATTTTGAGCTAGGGGTCTCACTAAGTTGCCAAATTGTCCAAGCTGGGCTTGAACTCACAGTGATCCTCCTGCCTCGGCCTCCCATAATATTGTGATTACAGGCATGCGCCATAGTGCTTAAGCCAATTACTAAAACTTTCTAAAAGTTATTTTTTTGGGGTAGTAAATATCAGTAAATTTTAAGTGGTTAGGATACACGTCTGCAGGGAAAATAATAACTCTATTATGTGTATTGTTAAACACTGAGCAAGCAGTTCATACAGTGAAGATGAATAACAGTAAAAACATCTGGTTATACTGACCACAAGAACAGATGTGTTAAGCTTCTTTTTGTTTTCTCTCCAGTTCATTTCCATCTATCACTGCTGTCTACCTGCTGCCCCGGTTTTAGAAATATGTGCTCTCAGTTAGCTATCAGGTGATCTTGTTGAAATACCCTTAACTTCTACATACCTAGAGGAACTCAGGAGTTTTATTTTGAAATCTTGAAGCTTTCAACGAACAAATGAGTATCTGCTAAAGTACTCTCTTAAAGAATGGAGACTGTATGGAGCACCACTGAATTAAATCATGTAACAGTTGGGTATGGTGGCTCGCACCTGTTATCCCAGTTCTCGGGAGGCTGAAGCAGGATTGCCATGAGTTCAAGGCCAGCCTAGGTTACATAGTAAGTTCAAGGCCAGCCTGAACTACATAGTGAGACCTTTTCTCAAAAAAAAGGAAAAAAAGTAAGTGGTGTCCTTGTAAGGCCATCTGTGTGTGTGTGTGATTTTGTGATTTATCAACTTCATTATCTCTATGTTTAAAAAATGAAATCTAGGACATTTTTATTATAAAGTTGTACATACCTATTCAGGAAACTTAAGTAAATTTAATATGTATCTGAAACTATGTAAGAAGGCATTTGAACTAAGGCTACTGAGTCTCTGCAACATTCGGTTAAGGAGTTACCAAACACAGGTACCTGTATGTTCAGTGACCTTTAAAACTATGTTTCAGTCTTGGGCTAGAACTTGTTAAGCACCTCACAATCCACTTTGCAGAAAAGAAGTGTTAGAGAACATGAAAGCCATCAATCTTGTAGCTCATTTAAAAGTAACAAATTTCCATGAAGCTCCACCTGGTGTAACAACATGTTGGGTAGCATACATCTCTGGTGCCCACATGTTGAATGGTGGGAGAGTTAGAGCTCCTGAGCTTGGGCTGACTAATCATGCACAACAAGTATTGACCATAGTGTTTCAAGCGAGGTACCAGGAACTAAACTATATCCCAATGCAGGGAAAATGGAGCCTGTAGAGCAGTTTGTCATTCGTAGGATGAATAAGTGAATGGGCAGGGGAAACCCCTTCCCGGCTGCATGTGTGGGGCCCCCTGCAGAGACAGCCTTTCAAAAGGAGGGGCCTTGGTACAAGTTGTGATTCCTGGAAAGGTGTAGATGTTGGGCTTGGGTGTGCTCAGTGGTAGAGCACTTGCCTAGTATATACAAGGCCCAGGGTGGAATCCCAAGTACTGCCAAGGGGGAAAACCCTCAGAGGTCATTAGCGTTGCTTTAAGTTTTTTGTTTGTTTTTTTGTCTTTTTCAGACAGGGTCTCGCTATGCAGTTCAGGCTGGCCATGAGCTCACTTTGTAGCTCAGGCTGGTATCAAACTCACAAGGATCTTCCTGCCTCAGCCTCCCAAGTGCTAGGATTACAGGCGTGCGCCACCATGCCTGGCTTATAGTTTATTTGTACTGCTCATTCAAAAGCAGTTCTGACAAGTGGCTGAGTAGCATCCAAGGCTGGTCAAATAATTTTAATAAGTTAATGTCAGAATAAGAATCCTAAATCCTAAATTTTGAGTCTGTAATTTATTTTACAGTACAAGAAATAGGATATGTTGTTGAAAACATAAGATAGGTTAAATTGCCAAACAAATAAAAATTTAAGATACAGCAGAGCAACTTACGGGCTGGGGATATAGCTCAGTGGAATAAGTGCTTGCCTGGCAAGCGCAAGGTCCTAAGTTAAATCCCCAGTACCACAAAAAAAAAAAAAAAAGAGCAACTTACTTGTCCTGTTCTTGGCCCTGACACTGACTTGTTTTTTTTAATTACCTAATTGCATCGACATACTTCCTAGATATACATTAGATTCTGCCAGGCACCTTGAGTGTACATGAAGTGAGCTGAGTGTGGTGCTGTGTGCATGTCATCCAAACACCTGGGAGGCTGAGTGGGAGGGTCACCCTGAGTTCGAGGCCAGCCTGGGCTGCGTAGGGAGTTCAAGACCAGCTTGAACTATGCAATGAGACCCTACATCAAAAAATGTATATTGAAGTAGTTTATGCATACACTGAAGAGGCTGTGTGACCAGAGAGAAACCCTAAGTTATTGGTTTTTTTTTTTTTTTTTTTTTTTTTTTGCGGTACTGGGGATTGAACTCAGGACCCTGCGCTTGCAAGGCAAGCGCTTATTCCACTGAGCTATATCCCTAGCCTCCTAAGTTATTGTGAATGAGTAAAAGAGAAAGAAAAATTGTTACAAAGGCCACCCTCTGTTTAATGGTGATAATGAGGAACACTTTGCTAAGCAGTCGCTGTATTTTATAAAAAATATTTTTAAAAAACCAGGTACAAGGTACAGGTATTTTACTTCCTCTTGTATTTTCTTAGCCAGAGACTCACCATATCCTCAATTAAGGTCCTGTTTCTATTTACTTTTTTAGAATATAGGAAATGAGTAAACTGAAAAGAAGAACCTCGCAGAGGTAGAGTAGAAAATAAAGAAGTTGAAAATTTAGGGAATCCCAGAATCACTGTATGGTTTTTTTTTTTAAAGTCTTGTTTATTAGTGTTACATACCCAAGGGCTGGGGATGTAGCTCAGCAGCACAATTGCCTGCCTGGCAAGTGCAAGGTCCTGAGTTATATTCCTAGTACCAAAAAAAAAGTCACATACCCAAAAGTCCTGACTAGGAAATCCTACAAGATATATCATAAATCCTGTCTAGTTATGTGTATACTATATTTGGCTAAATTTGTTTTAAAGTTTACAATCTGTAAAGTATTCATATTCTTAATTAGAACATTAATTTATAAAAACTGTTGACTGCTGTGTCCGTATAAAACTGCGGCTTACATGAAGTCATATAATTTTATTTGATCATCTGTTATTTCAGGGCATGCTTGATTAGTTGTCGTTCTTATCTTTGGTTCAGAGCTTTATAATTACAGGAGGAAAAATTTCTAAATATGTACTAAAGTGAGATCCCAAACTCTGGGAGAACTAAATATTTCTGAGCAAGAGGGTTCTTGGTAAGCGTGAATCATGGGTTCGGTTCCACACTGAACATTCTGGGACAGTGTTTAACCTGGTTATGAGATTGTTTAAAAGGATGGAAATTGACTACAACATGGAAACCAATCTTTTGCTTGAGAAGCATGCCTATCAGTTAGTGTTTTACTGTGACTTAACAGTGATTAGCACCGTCAAGGTTTTGGCAGCGTTAATATGTATTTACATTCTTATTCCTGGTTCTTATTAGTTTGGTTTCTAGTATTAGTGTGGAAATGGCCATTGTGAGGGGAAGAATTTGAAGAGAAACATTTTTTTTCAGGTAGTGTTTTCCTTTTGTTAATCTTAAAAATGCAAAAGGAGATCTCTTCCCTTTTCATTTTATATACAACAGAAATGTGAGGTGAGTCACCATAGACAGCCATTCATCCTGTCTGCATTAGTATGACCCATGTCTTTGTTAGAAAAACATACAATAATTTCTTCTGTCTTCTAACAACTCTCTCTTGTCGCGATGCCTTGATTTAGAATTATAAAGTCATCCCCTCTACGCCTGCTTCTTTACTTGCAGAGATTACTGAGTGGGTAACAACACATCCTGTCATATGACAGACACTGTACTTGTAATGATTCTGTCCTGTGAGAGTCACAGAACTTCAGAAGTCAATTATCTCCTAGAGTGCCCAGGCTTCCTAAAGTGAGTTCTTAATAAATTATCTGATCTGTTGTTTTAAAATCTGCTTATTACCATTACATGATGAAAAACATGTTCTATTGGTCACTAATAAAAACTTATAATATTTATGAGATATCTAAAACTTATGGTATTCAAATATTAACTGCATTCTTTTATCCCTTTACACAGTTTTCTGCACTCTTTTGGTTTCTTAGTTCCATCTGATAGTGCCTTGTTTTGAGGTACAGACTTTTTCTATTCCACAAAA
Organism: Dinomys branickii; assembly: GCA_004027595.1. Taxonomy (NCBI): domain Eukaryota; kingdom Metazoa; phylum Chordata; class Mammalia; order Rodentia; family Dinomyidae; genus Dinomys; species Dinomys branickii. The sequence continues at coordinate 65,931 of PVLD010010648.1, forward strand.
TAAATTAGGTATTACCTGGAGACAGAACAAAAGTGCTAATTCAAGTCTCTCTTTTCTTATGAAGGCAGGAATGCCATCATGGGGCCTTACCTGGTGGCTGTCATGGTTTGTGGGATATTTGCAAAGGGAAACAATACATAATGCAGGACACATATTTTATAAGATTATTTATAATAGTCATCCAGAAAATGATATACAAGAGAGTGCAGGAAATCTGTCCACATACTATAGACCAGGAATCCAGCTGAGGGCCCGAATCCTGTGACAATGTCCATCTGAATACCTAGAACCCATAACAATGCCTTGACAAATCCAACTGGAGGCCTAGAGCCCATGACAATGTCTCATGCAGGCCTGTTTCACGGATCTGTGTTGAGAAGGCCCAAAGGTCAGTGGTGAAATCTAGGAAGTCTTTGCCAGCAGGATGAAGGATCTACAGTGGAGCCAGGAAGCAATCCTCAAAGTGAGAACCAGAGCTCCCCCGGAAGGTACCAAGGCCATCTCGCAGTGGTGAGGTCCCGAGCTCCTCCGATGATGAGGAAAGGCAAGTTCCCAACAGGAAAGCCAATGCAGCAAGCTCCTCCAGGAGACCGGCAGTGCACCATCTTCCCCTCCAGAGCCAGGAAGTGATGCTCAAAGGAGGACCAGAGCTCCCCCCCAAAGTGAACCAAAGCCATCCTCAGTGCCAATGAGATCCTGAGCTACTCAGAGGATGAAAACAGCTAAGTTCATCAGGAAAGCCAGCACGATGAGCTCCTCCAAAACAACCAACAACTCCTTACAGCTTCTACCAGCTCCTAACAACCTCTCTGAGCTCTCAACAGCCTCTTCTCTCCTTCTCCAGTTCTGACTCTTATGCTGCTGGCAACAATCCCCGGGTGGGCCTCTCACACCCAGCACCACGCTTACTCAGTTCAGCTGGGGGTTATAAGTTGACCATCACTTCTCAGTCCACTACTTGTCAATCCAGTGGCCTTATCTCACCCTAATCACCTCCCAAATGCTCTACCTTCCAAATAAGATTAATATATGAATTCAGGGATGATGTTTATATATTTCAAAAATTAATAAAATTGTCTTAGTTGGCATTTTATCAGGACTCTACCTGGCTGTGTGTTTATTAAACCCAAATAAAAGAAAAGAAAATATACTTTTTAAATTATAATTCATTATATTATCATCTCCAAAAAATTTTGCTTTGAATAACTGAAGTTATTGTACATAACTTTGTACATCAATTAGCAACTAATCTCTTCTAGAGAAATTAAGAGTTGTTCCAAATGCTAGGATCAACAGGTATAAGCCTGTGTGATGCTTTTGTGTATTGATCTATACTCTGCCATCTTGCTAAACTCAGTCATTGGTTGTAGTGGTGTTCCATTGCTCTCTCCTTTTGTTATTCCTTCTTTGCTTTTTCTCCTTCCCTTCCTCTTTTTTTTATATATTCCTTATGATTCCCTATAGAAATTGAACATCCCTAATCCTAAAATACAAAAATCAAAGTGCTCTATCTAGAATTCAAAACTTTTGTAGCATCTACACTACACTCAAAAGCTTTCCCATTTTGGAACATTTCGGTTATCAGATGTTTTAATTAGGGATGCTCAGCTGGTATAGTCTATGCAAATATTCCAAAATCTCAAAACCTTTGAAACTGGGAACACTTCTGGTTCCGCTCATTTTGGATAAGCAATACAAAGCCTGAATAGATAGCCATGGCATTTACAGATTAAAATAGTTTTCCTTCTTACTTTCCTATGTTTATGGCCTTTATTAGTTTAAACTTTTTTGCATTGTTGCATTGTGTTTATGCCCTTTACTACTTTGTCTCCCCTTACTGAACTGGCTGGGACATGTGATATAATGCTGAGTAAATGTAGTGAGACTGAACAAGCCTGCTCTTTTCCCTGTACTAAAGGATATGTAAACTGGGTATGGTGGCACACACCTGTAATCCCAGCACTCGGGAGGCTGAGGCAGGAAGAGCCTCGCGAGTTCGAGGCCAACCTGGGCTCACTTTATAAAGTGAGCTCAAGGCAAGCCTGAACTGCATAGTGAGACCCTGTCTCACACAGACAAAAAAAAAAAAAAAGGGGGGCTGGGGATATAGCTCAGTGGAATAAGCGCTTGCTTAGGAAGTGCAGGGTCCTGAGTTTGATCCCCAGTGCCGCAAAAAAAAAAAAAAAAAGGGTAAGCCGTTCTTTCACACTAAATATGCTATGCAGTCTATTGTATGTATTAGGTAAATGACCATTATTAGATTGAAGAGTGTTCTTTCTATTCATATTTTCTTACCTTGCCTTCAGTGGGTATTGAATTTTTTTGGGGGGGTATTTAATGTTGACAAATGCTTTTTCTTTCTGTACTTATTTGTTTTTATGATTTCCTTCATCTGTTATTAATTACATTAATTGATATTTGAATGTTAAAACAAGCCTGCATCCCTGGGATTAAACTCCACTTAATCCATTTTGCATATTGTTGAATTTAATTGCTTAACATTTATGAAGGATTTTGGTGTTTATATTTATGAAGGATTTTTGTATCTATTTTCCCATCTCTTGTCCCTGTCTAGCTTTGTTATCTTTGTTAATATACTTAATAAAATGAGCTGGGAAGTATTTTCTCCTTGCTGTAGTTCAGATTTGAGTGTCCCCAAAAGCCCATGTGTTAAAGGCTTGGTACCCAGCCTATGGTATTACTGGGAGGTGGTGGTGGGACATCAGGACCCCAGCCCTCTCCTGTCCCTCTCTGCCTCCTGGTCACCATGAGGTACAGGCTTGCCGCTCCTCGTGGGCTGGCCTTGGTGTGGAGCCTGCCCTCAGCTCTGAGAGCAGGGCCCGCCAGCCACAGTCTGAAACCTCCAAAGCTGACTTCAGGCTGATACCTCCACTTTCTGTTTCCTGAAAGAATGCATGAAATATTGATTTTGTTTCTGCCTTTAATGTTTATTAGAAATCAACAGTGAACCCAATAGGACCTGAACTTTTTATTTTTTTATTTTTATTTTTATTTTTTTTTGCGGTACTGGGGATCGAACTCAGGACCCTGCGCTTGCTAGGCAAGCGCTTATTCCACTGAGCTATATCCCCAGCCCTGAACTTTTTATTTTGGAAAGACTTTTTTTTAAGTAATTGATTGTATGGGTACATTTTAGGTATTCATAATGATCACATTCATTATAGGGAGTTTATACCTGGACATGATATATCTTGACTCACCTTCTCCCCATTTCCCTACCCTCCCTTCAGCTTTGTTTCCACGTTTCCTTCTTTTCTCATTTTTTTCTTTTCCCTTTCTGGAAAAATTTTAATGTGTAATTTCCGTAAATTTATTTAAAATTATAAAGATACTCATATTTACTGTCTTTTCCTTTAAAAAAAAGAACAGGTCTCTCTGCCTCAAACAATCTCTTGTCTCTGTCTCCTGAGTAGCTGGAATTATGGGCAGGCACTAATTTGCATCTTTCAAGAAATTTATTCTTTCCTTCTCAGTTGCTAATTTTACTGGCATAAAATAGTTCATCGTCTTCCCTTGTTATTACTTTATTTTTTTTTTAAATTTTATTTTAAAGACAAAAGAATGGAAACATATGAACCAGAAAAGCCATAAACAATACAGAAAATACAAAGTTATACAGAATATAGTAGGGAATTAGAACTGGATGTTGTATTACATAGTTATTTTCACATTAGTTAACACAAAGACATTAAAGGAAATACCAAATTATAGATAAGGTAGTAGGGAATTTGCACTGGATGCTGTATAATATAAAGTTATCTTCACTTCTGCTAATACAAAAACGGCTTAGGAAATACAGAATTATAGAGAACATAGAAGGGAATTAGCTCTGGATGCTGTCCTAC
>PVLD010010649.1:0-69679 GCA_004027595.1 Dinomys branickii
TCCTTCTCTTTGGGAGAATGTCCCTTAAGCTTTCTGCTGAGATTTGTTCTTCTGTCTTCCCTTTTTTGGGTATCTGATTCAAAATATTGAGCAGTAGATTCCCCAGGCAGTTCAGCAGGCAAAGGTCTGCTGCAGAGGCTGCTCCAGTGACTTTTCTTTGGGGGAATGTCCCTTAAGCTTTCTGCTGAGAGTTCCGCTTGAAAGGCTGTACAGATGTTGGTTAGCTATTCCCTATCTAGAGACCTGGGTGAGGTGTGTAAGACCGCTCCCCCGCCCTCCCCGGGTTCCCTGCAGGTATAGGGATGGATCTCCTCCCCCCACTCGGTGATCTGGTCGCGAGCGCAGATAGCTCACCCGTTTTCGGAGTCCCTGCAGGCAGGAAGGTTCCAAGGTGCCAGTTTTTTGTGCTATGCTCGCGATCCGCAGCTCGCAGCCACTTGTTTCCTCGTGCTCTCCGGGTCTGGGGGAGGGAGCGGGATGCTCCACTCTTATGCTGCTCGCGCCGCCCTGGCCACGGACCGCCGGCTGCCGAGGGTCTAGGCTGCGCAACCTGCCCGATGAGCGCGAAATGTGGGACTGCCGGGCGTTCCCGCTGCTAATAAGCCGATCTCTGTCGGGAGTCGCTGGAAAGCTGCGCCGGCTCGGGAGGCGGAAGGGACCGAGCTGGCTTTGCCCCCAGGGCGGTCGGACCCAGCCAAGCCCCCTATCCGCGCGTAGCGTCTCCGGCTTCCAGCGTCTGGGGCTTTCTCGCGTCTCGCCGCGGCAGTTTGCGCCGCCCTACCGCATCTCCCCCGGCAGCTCAGAGAAACACGTTCAGTTTGATCTTCCCAGCCGAGGTCCCGGCATTCACGCTCACCAAGTCTGTCTCGAGCTGGTGGTGTTTATCGAGGAGGATCGCTTCCTTGCTGCTCACCTGGTCGCCATCTTTTGCCGCTTCTCCTCACATAGGATTCTTAACGGCAAGTTCTAACTGGACCCTTTCATAGTGTGATGTGACTCTCACACACGTTCTGGGGACTCTGCAGGCACGATCCGGTATGTCCTGGTCTAGAATCAGTCTCTCCTGAGGCAAGCGTGAGGACAGACAGGCAGTCTGAATTCTCGTTCTCCCCCAGCGTGGCCTACGCAGCACGATGCTACCCGCAGGACTGCCGGAAACGCCTCTGGGCGAAGCGGCACCGCAGGGTCGCTGGACCGGCTCCGAAACGAGCGGCGGTGAGCCCGGAGAGGGATCCCACCGGCACGGCTCTCGCGGCCTCCTCCTCCCGGGCCCCACTCAGGACTCGCCCGGAGCCCCGGGGAGGCCGGAGGGCTGGCGGCGGGCCTGGCGCGATGCCTCGCCGCCTCCGCCGGTAACCGCCGCCGCCGGGCGGGAGCCGCGAGCCCCGCGGGAAGGACGCCGCGGAGGCGCGGAGCCTGCGGACCCGGCCCGGCACCCTCCCCCCGCGGCCCACGCGCTCTCCTCCGCGCCTTGGCGCGCTCAGCCCCGGGCCCGCGGCCAGGACTGCGGCTGGTGGGCCTGGCGGCGCGGCGGCCACGCTCGGGAGCCGGGGAGGAGCAAACTCCTTTTATAACAGAACTACTCTAGAAATACTTAGCCCACCCCATGTGGTACCAGCACTGATCCATTCCTGAGGGCAGAGCCCTAACCATCTCTCATTAGGCCCTACCTCCCAAAAGTATGATATTAGACAGTAAGTTCCCAGTGTGTGAACTTTGAGGAATGTGGAAACCACAGCAGAGCCATTTAAACATGTCACAATAGGAGTTTTTTCCACATGTATGTAACTGTAAGTCTCTGATGTTTGAGTGCTTGGGATTATGTGTCTGTATAAATCCAGAATTAATCCTGAAAAGAAAATGAAATAAAATCAGTGACAGATTTGTTTTACATTCCACTAAATCTTATTAAAGCATCAGAATTTATTATTAAAGAAGGCTCTGAAGTTTGTGCTAAATATACATTGAGAGAAGAGAGGAGTGGAGAGGTTGGTAGGAGAGGAGAGGGGTTGCTTTCTAAGGAGGACTGCACTGGAGTGATTTGTTTTAAGACATCTTATTTCTTCCTATATTCTCTATTCAGTTTCCCAGCAGTTAAGGTAACTGTGCTTATAATGATGGCAATCCGAAAGCTATTTCAAGGTTAAAAATTGAATACACAGTGATTACATCATTCTCTAAAGTGAAGTCTAACAATCTTAATTCCTTAGGAAATGCCTTCAGTGTTTTTGGATGGAATAATTGCAACCTGGCTATAAGTAGGGAAGGATAACCTGAAGAAGGCATTTTCATAGAAACACAGTAAAAAGATAAAGAGTAAACAGTATCATTGCTTGTGGGTTGTGTGAATAGTGACTTGACTTTTATGAAGGCTGCAACAGTTTTGTGAGTAGATTCTTACTTCTAAGCGTTTGACATATGAAGGTTCAAATCCAATGCTCATCTATAACTCTTTGGGTAGTAGAAATAGAATTATTAGCTTTAGTATTTTGGGTATTATGTAAAAGTATTTATTTATTTATTTACTTATGTGTGAGATAGGGTCTCACTATACAGTTCAGCCTGATTTTGAATTCACTTTTTACCCCAGGATGGCCTTGAACTCAAAACAGTCCTCCCAAGTTCTAGGATTATAGGCATGTGCCACAATGCCCGGCCTTATTTAAAATTTAAAAAGGTAGTACTAACATAAGATTTTCTGTTCATGAATTATGCTACTGAATAATAAAAGTAACAGCATACCATATTAAGTGCTCATGTGCCTGCACAGCTCTGAGTTATTAAAGATGGAATGACCCCAATAACCCAATTATATATAGCTATTATTATCACCATTCTACTTGTCCATTTTGTGTTACTATAGTGCAATACCTGATGAAGGCTACTTGATAAGAAAAGAGGTTTATTTTGACTCCTGATTTTCAAGGCCCATGGAGGAGGGGCTGTACTTGGTGGTGGCTTTGCTGGCAGAGCCCTGGGTGATTTAGGACATCATATGTGTGAAGTGTTCATCTTCTAATCTCTCCCCTTCTTATAAAGCTGTCGGTAACTCAGTCCCAGAGATTCTAATTAGAGGGTTAGAATTGATCTAATCCTAATCACCTGCTCAAGGCTCTGTCTCTTAGCACCATAATCAGATTAATTTCCTACCCTCTTAATATCTCACAATGCTGATTAATTTTTAACACTTGGGGAATACACTTGGCTGTATCCAAACTATAGCACACACTTTACACATGAAGCACAGGAAAGGTGAGTTTCTTGCCCGGGACACACCTAGAGAGTCACAGGGCTGGTACAGGTGTTGAAAAGTTTCTCCAGCCATGATGACAGATTTGCACTGTCACTGAGCTGACCATCTATTAACATTCTTGTCCAGACCCCACCCATGGCCTGTGTGTAGTAGGAGATTTTGTAAAACGTGGTTCGGGTAAGAAAATATAGTTTATTTCTGTGGAATAGAAAGTATTTTCAGATAATTGGCTCATCAAACATTTGCCCAAATTATGGTAGTGTCCCTCCCTATCACCAGACTGAAAATATTGAGATATCTATAGTTAGTACAGGTAAATTGTTGAAATTAGGGAATCCTTACGGGTTGTGAATAACTACCATATCAACTTGTTTTTTTGTTTATTTTTTATTGTTTTGCTAAGTTCAGTCTTTTCCATTTCTTAACATTCCTTCCTTCTTTCAGGGCTCATCCCTATCATGTAAACCTCTCACTCATGACAGTGGCCGTAACCTCCATTAATGAGAATATTGGGCTTCAGCCTGCACCACCACCTATGGTAACTCTATCCACCTTGTAACCTATGGTGAATCCCAAATGTCTCATTAGTAAAGAGAAGAGGAGGTTAGAACTATTGAGAAGATTAAAATCAATGAAATCACCTGTATAAAAGATGGACTGAAACCAGGGCATAGCAAGAGCTCCATAAATTATAGCTGTTTTTATTGCTGTCAGGGACCATTAGCTTGTTCCTGCACTTAGTCTACATGGTAGGAAGATGAATACCAGTATGTATGCACACATATGTTATTACAAGTAAGTAAATAATAATGAATAAAAGTCACATCACATTGTATCACATCCAACATAGAAAATGTTTTAATGCAGCTCCTGGGAAATGTCACTCAGTGGCTCCATATCTTGTCTTATAAAATAAATTTTTCATGTTTCACGGCAACTGATTTATATGAATATTTCTTATTGTTAAAGATGTCATGTATGTAATGCAATACTGTATTATATTGCAAGCAAAAACTAAGCTTAAGCCTAGATTTTAATTTATGCTCTTTAGTCTTCCCTTTAACGTTTTAAACAATCCTCAGAATATCACGGATAGTTTTCTGTGTTACCATATGGTCAATTTGTATATAGCTTTTAAAGTCCTTTCCTCATCTATAGCAAAATTATATTTAATTAAGAGCTTATCTGAGTAGATAAGAAGGTAAAATAGATGTACATATTTTCTCAATCTAATTTTAAAAATTTAGTCAAATGTGGATACTGGTATTGCGCAGAAGGAAAAATGATGATACATAGTTAGCTGCAGTTTAAGTGAAGGCTAGCATGAGTCAACTGTGGCAATTATATCTGCTGAAAAATTCTGAGGCTTGATTTTTTTAAAGTGAGTTTAAAATCACTCATATATTACAATCCTACAAATGACTTTTTTTTTTTGAGACAGGATCTTGCTATGTAGTTCAGACTAGCTTTAACCTCACTATGTGGCTCAAGCTGGCTTTGTACTCACAGCAATCTTCCTGCCTCTGCCTCCTGAATGCTGGGATTATAGGTGTGTGCCACCACACCTAGTTTAAAAATCCTATTTTTCTTTTTTCATAAAATAATCTGTAGAGATATCTATCGTAATGCAGTTCTCGTTGAAGCTGCGCATGCTGTTTTGTGCCCTGCTCTTATCTTTGCCGGAACGAAGCGTAGGTTCCCATGAGAAGCGCGGCTCTGAGGGGCCACTTTGCCCTGGCCCCTCGCGCGGGGTGCTTAGAACCCACCTTTGTTTCTCACCAACTTGTTTCTGCTAAAGAAAACAGAGAACAAAGAGAAGAAGAGAAAAAGGGAAGAGAATGAAGAACCCCAAGTTGCTGTTCTTGAGAATTGTTCTGAAATCTGGATTGGAAAGTATTTTGCTATAATTCTGGCAGAGTTCTTGTTGGGCAATCAGATATCATTGAACCAAAGAACAGCAGGGAAGAGTCTCTCAAGAGAGAAAGAACTGAGTCAGGCTATGGTGGGCCTGGCGTTAGCCTGATGATCATCATCATCCTACATCCTATTGTGGTGGAGACACAGGAGGTCACTGCATGAGTCTGCTCTGAGATGGCTCAGTTGGTCGTTTGGTGGAGGAGGGTTTTAGAGCCCCTGGATGGGTTTTGTCCCACTGGAGGCAGAGAATTGCCCTGAAATCTGGCTGAGGGAGGCCATTTAGGAAGATTAAGAACTAACTGGCCTTTTCTGTGAGCACTAGAGAGAGAGGTGGCATGAGTGTGCTGCCATGCTGCAGGGGAAATGAATGCAGCTGAGATCCTGTTTGTTCAGGTGTGTACCATAGATGGTGGGAGACAGATGAATCAATCATGTTTTACTCGTATTGCTTGTTCCCATGTCTGAGTGAATAAAGCCAAGACACCAGTCACTTGGGGCCCATATTCTAACCCATTCTGTGTGATTTTTGTGTTTGATCTTCATCACTGCCTGGTCAGGTACAAACTGGCAGGTTGGCCCCCTACATCTGGCTACCATAAATATCTTGGTAGAAATTCTGGGGACTTCTTATTGGGTGCCCCATTGGCATGGGATCAAGAGAGTAATGGAAACCTGTCTTTCAAGACAAAAGAAACCAATTTTCAGTTGAAGTGGGACAAACTGAAGGGCCTCTGATGTAGTAAGTTAAGCTGTAGAACTCAGCAGACTGATGAGTACCTATTATGGTTCATACATTGTGTCCAGTTAGGAGTCTAGAAGCTTAACTAAGTAACTCAGCAGTTCTACATCCTGGGGTGAAAAGGACATGTCCTTACCACTGCAGGATGTTGTTCACTGTGTCAATTTGAAGAGTTTAGAAGGTTAACTAAGTAACTTAACAGGGGGCCAGAGTCTTTACTTTGTATTCATCCTAAGCCTGTGCAAGAGAAGGATATGGAGAGTGTGTGAATGCTATACCCACTCGAGGTTGTGGGGGTTGTGTGGGGGGGTGGAAGGATAGCCTGCTTGCAATACAAGGGAAGAAAAAGAGGCTTGTTTTCCCTGCTTGTGCTCTTGTTGCTTTTGCTGTCTTCTGCCACCTTGAACTGTTGCCCGTGTGCCATGCCACCCTGCCTTACAGCCAGCTGATTATGGACTGTAACCTCCACAAACTGTGAGCTAAATAAACCTTTACTTCCTTAATTTGGAGCATCTGGTATTTTGCCCAGGAAGGAGAGAAAAGTAACCAAGATAGTGCCCCAGGTTGAAATCTTCTTGAGCCATGTCCTTTTGCTCCCCAAGAGCCATCCAGATTATTGCAAAGTCACTGAGGTGTCCACGCTGGGCTTGACCTTATTGTCTTCCTACCTCAGCCTCCGCAGGCTGTTTTCCTTTCTTGAGCACTTGCCAATTTCTTTGAAAAGATTTTACATTTAAATTTGGGACCTAAGGCTGGTCTGCATAAGCATGGCAGTTTTCTCTTTCTTCTTAATCTCTTTAATTTTTTCCCTGAATTTCTGCATTTAATAAATTTTGCAGAAAATGCAACTATTTCAATTCATTTTTTAAAGACTAATTACTGGATGGAGGTTGAAAAGAGGAGTTTCTTGTTTCTTGAATAACCCTGGGAATTGTCTCCATCTTATGCATTTGAAAAAAATCAATTGAATGGATGGTAATGGCGTTCACTCTACATCTTGGGGATTTCTCTTCAAGAAATGCAGCAGTGTATAATTGATAGCACTGATTGTATCACATTCATCATTGAAGTCAAGCTCCTTGGCCAAGAAGATGACCAGATGACACCACTTTGCTTGGAAGACGACCTTGCAGGCTCAGTCATCAGCTCAACACTGGTGTCCGTCCTGTAGGTGCCATAGTAGGAAAAGGTAAAAGCAGAATCACCTTGGGTTGGGAGAAATTGTAGCTTGGGGAGCCCTTAAAGAAAGTCTGCCAAGTCATCAGAAGGCAGAGCACAAGGGGGAAGATGGAAGATGAATCTTGAGATTGTGAAGGAGCTGTAGGTGCTTGGCTTTGCTATGGGCACTCAGTGGCACCTCTGCGTTGGACTGAGATCAGCACACCACAGGCTTTCATCTTGGCAGGTGCAGATCTCACACACGTTGGTGTTATTACAGCATTCTGTTCCTTTTGCACAGTTAAAGCCTTCTCTAGGGTGTAATTTACAGAATTCTTGGTTACCGTAAGTTCCATGTCCAAAGGTTGAGTAGTAACTTCAGTCAGATTTGGACACTGAGCATGTCTGCTCTAGATGTGGAAGCATCACCTCAGTGTGCTGTGGAGGCAGAGTACAGCCTTTGGCAGGACTACAAAAAGTGCAACCTCTGTGGTGGTGTCTTGGTTACTTTTCTCTCGTTGCTGAGACAAAAATACCTGACATCCAAAATTGTGGAAGGACAGGTTTATTTAGCTCACAGTTTGTTAAGGTTTCAGTCTATACTCAGCTGGCTCCAAGGCAGAGTGGCACATAGAGGAGGACAACAGTTCATGGCAGCAGAAAACAGCAAAAGCAACAAGAACAAGAAGGGAAGATCAGCAGAAAGAGCAAGCCTCTTTCCCTTCCTTATACTGTATGCAAGCTACTTGCTCCAGGGCGTGTGTAGTTCTCATACCTATAATCCCAGCATTGGACCACAAATCAATCAAAAACTGTAGAAGCCTGCCCCGTGACTGCATGAGTCTTTTGGGAAGACATCTAGACACACACCATAACAGATGGGCATTGCTCTCATGGAGAGAGCTCCAGGTGCCAATGTCAGCCTGTGATCCTGGGTGGCATTGGATCTGAAAAGTCTCCTGACCTGAAGCTGGCATTTTCATGAGGCACTGGAGTTTGCACAATAGCCTCCTCAGTAGTTCTGGAGGGTGACAGTGGGTCTCCCATAGAGTTGGAGAAGGTCTAGCTTTTGTAGAGGATTGTAGAGTTCTGGTAAGCTCCAGGTCCAAAGGTCAAACTGTGACTAGAGTGAGGTTCTGATGTGGAAGTGTTACCCCATGATGCTTTGGAGGAAGATCTGTAGACATGCAGAACTATAGAAAGTTCAGCCACTCTACCTGGGTTCTGTAGTGACAGTGACTTCCAGATCCAAAGGATAAAACATGATGCTGGACAACATTGGCTGCTGAACTTGATGCTGAGCTGCTGTTGGAACTTTAGCCTCATAAGGGGTTGAGGGATGAGCTAGTCTCATTGTGTAACTCATTTTGAAGCTGAGATGGAACCACTGGCTGGGTGGGAGCCCTCTCAGGGGGCTTTGGAGAGAGAGACGTTTCCTCTACTTCAGGGAGTTCTGCAGGCTGAGGCGGTGTCATCTACTGAGCCAAGCTGAAGAGGGTTCTATCTCATTAGGTGGCTCTGAAGGGGAGCTGCAGCCTCCTAGGAGGCTGGAGATGGTTCTTTGCCCTCAGGAAGCCCTGAAGGCTGAGCTGAAAATGTTGTGCTTTCTGTTGAGGGAATAGCAACAGAAGCACTCATGCCAGGTCCCTGAAGGCTGAGCTGGGAGCTTTTGCTGACTGATGCAAGTGCAACACTAACTGGCAGGGGTGTTTGGGGACAGAGCTGAGCTCTCCTGCTATCTTCTCTGCAGGCTGACTTGGGGTCCTGCTATGGAACAGGAAAGGTTCATTCTTCACAGCCAAGGGGTTGGCTGTTGAGTTCGAACCCCTTGCTTATCAGTATAAACTGCTCAGGGGACACTGAGGACTGAGTTCGGGTCCCCTGTTTGGTTGAAGTTTCACTTTCCACATTATTTATCACCTCTAGAGGCTTAATGTTGGATGCTGAACTTGACCCCACAGAGAGGAGAAACTGTTACCTCCTGATGCTCTAGAGATAGGCTATGACATCATTAGGAGGCTCCTGAGGGGGTCAGAGTGTGCAGATGTTCAGCATCAGGCTCCTGCTGGACTGAAGGTTAAACTTCCTCAGTAGTTTTCAGATGTTCAGCTGTGGTCTTCTGCTGAGTGACCTTCTCAAAAATTTGTGAATTCCCAACCTTGGTCTTCTCTGAGTGGGAAAGTGTGGCTCATCCTGAAGATTCTGAAGATTGAGCTGGAGCCTTCTTGTTGAAACTGTAAGGGCTCAACCCCTTTAGAGGGCTCCAGAGGCAGAGCTGGGATCTCTAGGCTGAGTCATAGAAGGCTCCATATAATTGATTGGAACTGAGGGTTGAACTGTAGACTTGTGGTGGACTGTGGACATTCATGCCTCTGCAATGGGTTCTGGTGAACCGTAAGCTGAAGGTCTGGAGATATAGCAGTCATATTAGGTGATGTGATTGCTTAGCGTAATGTGGCCTGGAGTTGAAACTGTTATGTCATGATGCTCTGAAGACTAAGCTGGTTGTTCTGGCTGCACTGGAGAAGTTTCCACCTCCTTGTCATACTCTAAAGGTTGAGCTGGGGCTCTTAGGTGCATTCCAGAAGGTTCTTTCTTCTTTCTCACCAGGAGCCTCAGAGGGATGAGCTGCCAGACTTTGCTAATGGAAAGGTTTTGTCTCCATAGGAGGTCTGGTCTGAGCAGGGGTCTCAGGTCTGAGCTGGGGTCTCTTGTCAAGTTGAGGAAGTTTCCACCTCTTCAGAGAACTCTGGAATCTCAGTTGGAGCCTCTTGTTGAGTTAAGGAGTGTTCTACTTCCTCTGGATGCTGTGAGCATTGACCTACAGCTTCCTTCTGAGATGAGGAGGATGGGATGTAGAGTGTCTGGCTTCTGAATTTGGACCTCCAGTGGGAATTGAAAGGTCCAGTTTGTTCAGGGACTTCTGGAGGTGGGGACCAACTCCTGCAAGGGAACAGAAGACGTTATGTCATCAAACCCCTCCATGAGTGCTGGAGGAGTTAGGTGTGGAGCAATTTTGGTGGGAGATCTGGCAAAGACAAGGCTTAGTGGATCCTAGGGTTTTGGTGGTCAGTGGGAGCTGGTGCCTGTTTTACTCTGGAAGGGGGCCCACCAATACTAGGAATCACAACAGTTACCAGGCAAGGAATCCAGGAGCCCAGAGGCATTGCAGGAACATGATGGGAAGTGACCTAGATGATCCAAGCCACTGGAGTACAGGTCCTGTGGCCTGTGGAGTGGAACTTTTCTGGCAACTTCTTGCCCCAGTGCCTTGGCAACCATGTATGCTCTGCCCCACCCTTTATTTACAACACCTTTCTTTAACCTTTATTAGGATCAGGCCTAGATGGGCTTTTACTAGAGTCTTTTCCCACAGTAATCAGGCCCAACTGCCTTTCCCCAGCAGAGGTGATGATGGCTTTTTACAGGGCCAACTCTCTAGCAAGTAGTATGTGAGCCTCAGACATGGAAGGCTCCAGACCTCCAGCAGCCCATGTAGTAGGGTGGGGCAGAGTTGCAGGTCAACTTTCACAGGACCCAGAGAGCCCAGCTTCAGTATGCTTAGAAGTGCTAGATATTCATTTTTGGTCCTTAGAGGTTGCTCCTGAGAGTTGACACTGATGGAAATTCCAGCTAATGACTGCAAAAGTCAAAGTTCATTGGGAAGACATGGAGCCTTTTACGACTCTACCCAAGCTGGAAGGCTGACACTGGCCAGATCCACCTCTTACAAGCAAGTTAGGGATAAAGAAGAAAGAATCTTCTGGAATGCACCTTCCAGGTCTCAGGGCCTCTGACAATTCAATGAGAATTTCTCAGGGTCTCATTATTTAGGTCTGTAAAGCGGGAAGGCAATTCTACTCAATCAAGTTTCCTTTGAGGATGGCCTGTAAAGTTCACCCGGTTGTAAAACTCAGGAGAAAACAACTCCATTCAGTTATGATACCTCCAAGGTTCATGTGAAAGCAGCTGAATATTATCACAGCTGTGCTTGTTTATCCAGTATCTCAATGGCATGAATAAAAATAAAGATAATTCTTTTTTTTTTTTTGGCGGTACTGGGGATAGAACTCAGGACCCTGCGCTTGCTAGGCAGGCACTTATTCGACTGAGCTATATCCCCAGCCCAAAGATAATTCTTGATTCAGCAAAAAAGTAAATCCTATTGTAACATAAATATTTAAATATCTATATTCCAGGGTATTATGTTCCTATTCTGCAATGTTTTAAATTATTTTCTTAATGTTAAATCTTTGTGTAGAACTGTGTGGATGCTTGTTCTCTCCCTGCTCCCCACACATAACACAGAGCAGCCTTCTGTATCCGCAAGTCCCACATCCGCATATTCAACCAACCCTGGGTAGAAAATACTTGAGGAAAAATCTGCCTTTATACTGAGTGCATGCAGACTCTTTCTTAGTGTTCCATAAAGAAAACAGTATAAAACTCTTTACATATAATAGACATTACATTACATGTTACAAGTAATCTAGAGATCATTTAAGGTATCTGGGAGCCGGGGATATAGCTCGGCGGCACAGCAACTGATGTGAGGCCCTGAGTTCGATTCCCAGTACCAAAAGAAGTGAAAATAAATAAATAAATGAAGTGTTGGAAGGATATGATAGGTTATATGCAGATACTTGAGCATTCACAGGTCTCGGGACCCTTAAGAGATCCTACAACTAACCCCTGAGGAAATGAGGGATGGCTGCATCCTCTGGATGCTTCTGCCAGAAGAGGATTCAGAATTCACATTGTAATAATGATATCACAAGTTAAGCAAGTGATCAAATTAAGACTTTTGAGAAGTAGTAACTGTTTTCATCCTCCAAGGAACTTGGGACCTTGTTGGCACTGAGAATAGTTTCAGTTCATTTTGGGGAAGCTCTGTTCCTTACTTTGAGCATCGCTTCCTGGCTCCAGAGGGGGAGATGCAGAAGCTTGCTACACTGGTTTTCCTGACAGGACCTAAGCTGCCTTTACCACTGGAGGAGCTCGGGGCCTCACTGTTGTTGAGGATGGCTATGGTATTTTTCAGGTGAGCTCTGTTTCTTACTTTGCACGTCGCTTCCTGGCTCCAATGTAGATCTCTCAGCCTGCTAGACTTCCTAGATTCTTCCATTGACCTTTGGGCCTTCCCAGCGCAGATCCGTGAAATAGGCCTGCATGAGATATTGTTATGGGCTCTGGGCCTCTATCTCGACTCATGCGAGGCATTGTTATGAGCTCTAGGTCTTCAGCTGGACCCATGGAGGACATTTTCACAGGATCCAGGCCCTCGGCTAGTTTCCTTGATCTTAGTGTGTGGACAGATTTCCTATACTCTTTAGTATATATGTCATTCTTTGTGTGGCTATTATAAATAATCTTATAAAATATGTGTCCTGTATTATATTGTTCCCCTTGCAAAATAACTCCTAGGCCAAAACACCTAATGTTTTCCCTGTGAAAGTTGCTCTGTCCAATAGCTCCTGGATAATTCCTCTTTTTCCTTTAAGTAGAGGAAAGTCTTGGCCATTTGTAAATATTAACTAAGTTAGAGTAACTTTAATATAGTAGTAAAAAGTTCTAAGCATCTTTAGGTGACCACTGTAATCAGTGTTCGGTTTTATAAATGGTGAAGGAGTGGGAGGTGAATGTGTGGCTTTAGTGGGTTGTGGCTCCAGGACTTACCCTTGTCTGTATGATAGCAACTAAGCGTTTTTAAGATATCAATTCTGTTAAGGAAGAATTGTATATTCTTTGACTACAGCAGCTCCCACTGAACCACTTTTTTAAAAAGACTTCTTTCTCATTTATAGTCTTTCCCTTATAATTTATCATGCCATTCTCACTAGGTAGTAGCATTTGTTAGTACTTTCTCTAAATTGGTTTACCTTCCTAAACTAGATTTCAACCTCTCTGAGGATACAAAAGAAGTACTATATATAAGTAGCCTCAAACACATCCCTATTTCATGCACCCAAAGAAGGGAGGGAGGGCAAATTTGAAAACCATGGCTGGGCCCCATCTCTGTGGACTTCTTCATTAGGAGTTGAGGCCCGCTGTCTCTCAACCAGCTACCTGAGGATCCTGGAGCAGCAGCCCCTGTCTAGCTAACATTGGGTTCACAGCTGAGACCCACATGCTTTCCATCCATGACCTGGAGACCCTGGTACTGAAAGCCAGTGTTCCCCCACCATCGCAGTTGGGGTCTGGCCACGCACCCCACCAACTGCCTGGGGAACCTGGGCCCAGTGGTCCACTGCCCTCTACCATCTTGGGATAAATCTGATATCCAGGTAAACCAGGGTCCCTAAAGACTTTAAGTGACCTGTCTGGGTAGCTTGTACTCAGCACTTTCCGCCTGAAATAAAAAATGACAAGATGTAGGAGGAAAATGCAATCTCAGAACTCAATTCCACCCAGAACAAGTCCAGGAGACACTGACATAGGAGAACTTGGAAGCCATGTACCTGAAATCTGTGAAATGTTCACAACTGAAGTAAAGAAACAACTCCATCAGGCCATAGGAGAAATCACATCAGAAATAATTGCCCAAGTAAAAAAAGAAATGACATCAATAAGGAAACAACTGCTTAGCACATCTGTTATGCTTGATACATTGTGTCAACTTGGGAAGTCTAGAGGTTTGGCTGAGTGACTCAGGAGGAAGCCAGGGTGCTTACTTTGTATACATCCTGAGCCTGTGGAAGAGGAGAACATGGAGATTATGTGAATGCTACAGGGCCCCTGGGTGGATGCCACTCTGCCTCTGAACCAGCCAAGTATGGACTGAAACCTCCACAAACTGTAAGCTAAATAAACCTTTCCTTTCTTCATTTTGGGCGTTGGGTATTTTCTCTCAGCAACGAGAAAAAAGTAACCAAGACAACATCTAAAGAACACATACATAAAAAACAGATGAGCATGGAAAACAACGGAAACATTAAATGAACAATACAGGAAAGAAATAGAACGCATGAAACAGATTCAAAGAGCTACCCAGGAAAGCAAAACTTCCCATGAGAGCAGGTAAAACTGTTTGAATGAAGCTGAAGATAGACTCTCAGATGTTGAAGAGCATGTCAGCTAATGATCATGAAAGGAAGGATCTCTTCAATCAACAAGGATCCAGGAAAAATAAACTCAACAGCTGCAAGATGAGGCAAAGAGAAATAATGTCCGACTAATAGGGGTCAATGAAACAGCAGGAGGCAACACAAAATAACATAAAAAGAATATTTGCAGAAATAATAGAAAATTTCCCAAGCATTGAAAAAGATTCTGAAATGAGTCACATAGAACTCCAACTAGTCATAACCAAAATAAACCACCCCCAGACATATAATAATTGAGATCCCAGATACCCAGAAAAAGAAGAGAATATTAAAAGCTGCTAGAGAAAAGAAACAGATCACCCGTAAAGGTTTTTTTTTTTTTTTGCGGTACTGGGGATTGAACTCAGGACCCTGCGCTTGCTAGGCAGGCGCTTATTCCACTGAGCTATATCCCCAGCCCTAGATCACCCGTAAAGGAAAGCCCATCAGGACACAGCAGACCTCCCCACACCAACCGTGCAATCGAGAAGAGCTTGGAGTGCAGTCCTGAAACAAAAGAGCTTCCAACCAACGCTGATGTGTCCTGTGAAACTATTCTTCAACTTCAACGGAGAAATAACATATTTCTGCAACAAAGAACAACTGAAGAACTTCATGAGCGCCAAGCCAACCTTACAAGGAGTACTAAAAGATATTCTAGACAGACAAAAAAGAGACCACAATCTCAAGAGCAACAGTAGAAAGCTACCCTCAAGCAGAGCAAGCAATTAAACAGATACCCAAAGTAGGAAACCAACAGCAAGTAAATAACATGACAAAGATAAGCCAACATATATCAGTTATATCCATTAATGTAAATGACCTCAATTCACAAGTGAAAGAAACAGACTGGCAGAGTGGACTAAGAAACAAAATCCCACAATATACTATATACAGGAAACACACTTTATTCAAAAGGATATCCATAGACGGAAAGTCGAAGGATGGACAAGAATTCTCCATATGCAGAAACCCAGAAAAAAGCAGGGGTACCTATTATGTTTGCAGACAATGTAAACTTCAAACTGAAAACAATCAAAAGAGATAAAGGACACTACATACTAGTTAAGGGAAAACTGCAAGAAGAAGAGGTAACAATCATAAACATGTATGCATCCAATATCAGAGTACCAAACTAAATAAGACAAATCTTAACAGACATGAAAAACGAAATAATTAATAACAGTATTGTAATAGAGGACCTCAACACCCCTTTGACACAAGGAGATAGGTCAACTAGACAAAAAATCAACAAAGAAATAACATGATCCAAATCTGTGAACAAATGGACTTAATAGATGTATACAGTGTTGCATGCCACAACATCAGAATACACAACTTCTCAGCTACACATGGAATGTTCTCTAAAGTAGACCATATTCTAGCCCACAGAGCATACCTAACTAAAATGCAAAAGAACTGAAATTATCCCATGTATATTATCTGACCAGAGTGCAATGAAATTGGAAATTAACAACTAAAGGAATCCGAAAACTCCATAAACACTTGGAAATTCAATGACAACCTCCCGAACAACCACTGGGTCACAAAAGAAATTGAAGAAGAAATTAAAAAATATCTACAAACAAATGAAAATGTACAAGCAACTTACCAGAACCTGTGGGATACAGTGAAAGCAGTCCTCACAGAGAAATTTATAGCAATAAACTCACACATAAGAAAAACAGGGAACAAAGGAATAGCCTAATACTGCACCTCAAACTTTTAGAAAAAAAAGAACAAGTCAAGTCCAAAGCCCAAAGAAGGGAGGAAATTATATAGATCAGGGCAGAAATTAATACAACTGTGACAAAGAAAACACTGTAAAAAATAAATGAATCAAAGAGTTGGTTCTTTGAAAGAATAAATAAAATTGATAAATCCCTAGCCAACCTTACACAAAAAAGGAAAAAACTGAAATTCATGCAATAAGAAATGCAAAGGATGAAATAACTACAGATCCCACAGAAATTCAAAAGATCATTAATACCTACTTTGACAATCTACCCTGATGGGATAGAAAACTCAAAAGAAATGCACAGATTCCTAGATATGTACCAATTACCAAAGTTGAATCAGGAAGATAGGAAAATCCTGCACAACCCTCTATCAATTAATGAGATAGAAACATGATTAAAAACTTACCAACAAAGAAAAGTCCAGGCCCTAATGGATTCACAGCAGAATTCTATAAAATATTTGGAGAAGATTTAATGCCAAGAATCCTCAAACTCTTCAATGAAATTGAAAAGGAAGCAATTCTCCCTAACTCATTTCTGGAGGCAAGTAGTACACTGATATCAAAATCTGAGAAAGATCCAACCAAGAAAGAGAACTATAGACGAATCTCCCTGATGAACATACATGCAAAGATACTCAATAAAATACTAGCAAATGGAATGCAGCAAATCATAAAATTGTACATCATGACCAGGTTGGATTCATTCCAGGAATTCAGGGATGGTTTAATATATGCCAATCAATTAATGTAATACATCATATCAACAGAGCCAAAGACAAAAACCATATGATCATCTCAATAGATGCAGAAAAAGCTTTTGACAAAGTCCAACATAAATTCATGTTAAAAACCCTAGAGAAAATAGGAATAGATGCCTCAATCTGATCAAAGCCATCTGTGACAAACCAACAGCTAACATCATACTGAATGGACAAAAACTGAAAGCTTTCACTGAAAAGTCAGGATCAAGACAAGGATGTCAACTGTAACCACTCCTATTCAACATACTTCTGGAAGCATTAGCCAGAGCAGTTAGACAAGAGAGATATAAAAGGAATAAGAATAGGAAAGTAAGAAATGAAACTATCACTATTTACAGATGACATGATACTTTACATGGAAGACCCCAAAAACTCCAAAAGAAGACTTCTTGAATTAACTGACAAATTTAGCAGTGTAGCTGGATATAAAGCAAAACCCTAAAATCAACAGCATTCCTGTATGCAAACAACGAACTAACAGAGAAATTAAGGAAACCATACCTTTCAAAATAGCATCCAGAAATTAAAATATTTAGGAATCAATCCAACAAAAAAAGTAAAAGATCTCTTCAGTGAAAACTACAGTACTCTGAAAAAAGAGATCAAAGAGGATTTCAATAAATGGAAAAATATTCCTTGCTCATGGATAGGAAGAGCTAACATTGTGAAAATGGCCATACTACCAAACCTGTTGTACAGATTCAATGCAATTCCCATTAAACTACAGTTAGCATATCTCATAGATCTAGAGAAAACATTCCTTAAATTTATCTGGAACCAGAAGAAACCCAGAATAGCAAAGGCAATCCTGGGCAACAAAGACAAGTCAGGAGGAATCACACTCCCTGATCTGAAATTATACTACAAAGCTACTGTAATAAAATCAACATGGTACTGGCTTAAAAACAGACTGGAGGATGAATGGAAAAGACTGGAAGATGCAGCCACAACCACAAACACACTCAGCCACCTAATCTTTGATAAAGGGTCCAAACAAGCTCACGAAGATAGACAGACTCTTTAGTAAATGGTACTGGGAAAATTGGCTTGCCACTTGCTGAAGACTGAAAGTAGACCCAAGTCTATCACAATGCACCAAACTAAAGTCAAAATGGATCACAGATCTCAATCTTAAAACAGAAACACTAAATCTATTGGAAGATAAAGTAAGTAGAAACCTTGAGGACATAGAGGTAGGCAGTGTGTTCATGAACAAAAACCGAACTTCCTGTGAAATACTTCAAATAATAACTAGGATCTCAACCTACTGAAATAGGTTCTACCTATTGAACCTACTGAAAAGTTTCTGCACATCTAAAGAAATCACCAGCAGAATAAAAAGAAAACTCACGAACTGGGAAAAAATTTTAACTGACTGTCCCTCAGACAAAGGTCTTCTATATATAACATATAAAGATTTAAAAGAATCAGCCCCTCCAAATTCAAAGACCCAATCCAAAAATGGGCATCTGAGATGAATACACACTTCTCAAATAAAGAAATACAAATGGTAAATAAATACATGAAAAAATGTTGAACATTAGTCATTTGAGAAATGTAAATTAAAACAACACTGCGATTTCACCTCACCCCAGTAAGAATGGCTAGCATTAAGAAATCAACCAATAACAAATGCTGGTGAGGCTGTGGAGAAATAGAAACCCTTCTCCACTGCTGGTGGGAATGCAGATTGGTGAAACCACTGTGGAAATCAATTTGGATATTCCTTAGCAAACTAGGTCTAGAGGTCCCATTCAACCCAGCTATTCCCCTTCTGGGTATTTTCCCAGAAGATCTGAAGACATCATATCACTGTGATATATGTGCACCAATGTTCATAACGGCACAATTTGTAATTGCTAAATTGTGGAAGCAACCCAAATGTCCATCCACTGAGGACTGGATAAAAAAAGTGGTACTTTTATACAATGGAATGTTACTCAGCTATAAAGAAAGATAAACTCGAGGTTTTTACAGGTAAATGGTCCCAACTAGAGACCCTACTCATAAGTGAAATAAATCAGACCTGCATGTGTAAGCAACGTATTGTCTCACCAGTGTAAGAACATGAAAGAGTGAATAAAAACTAGGAGGTATGATAGACATTGTGAAATGAAAGGAAAGTGCCCCAAAGTAGTGGGTAACTGGGATGTGGGAAAGGAGAAAGGAAAGAAGAAGAAATTATGTATGTATGTATATACAGGATAGCTAACAGTTGTACTACTGTCTTCTATTGCTTTACTGAAAGAAAGAGTTAATGAATACTGGTTTGATCATTATTGCATAATCTCTATTTGTTTTACTGATAAACCACTTTCAAGATATCAATACATAATACAACAACCATTGTTAATTTTGTACCATTTTGTCTGTAACTCTGTATTGTTTGTATTGTTCTTATGCTATTTTGTAAATGGATATCTGTTAATATGTTTTCTTCCTTTATTCTTAAAATAAAAAGAAAGAGCAAGTGGGATGAGGAAAAGAGAAAAGAAAAAGGGGAAAATTATGTATATATGTATAGGCAGGGTAGCTAATAAAGTTGTACTACTGACCTCTATTGTTTTATTGAATGTAACAGTTAATGATTAATTATTTGATCATTCTTGCTTGTCTACATTTGTTTTCCTGAGTAACCACTTCGAAGTTATCAATATGTAATACAACAACCATTGTTAATTCCCTGTCACCTTGTCTATAATTCAGTATTGCTTGTACTATTCTTGTGCTAGTTTGTAAATGACTGTCTGTTAATATATTTTCATTCTTTTCCATTTAAAATAAAAAAAAGTGAAAAGCATTGCTGAGCATCCAACCATTCCCTACAAGGAATGCACCCAAGGGAATGTCCAGTCTCCTTGGTTTCCTTGCACACAAGCCATGTGCACGGTCCTGCACCTGGTAGTGAATCTAAGGAACTATCTGCAAGCTCTCTTAGCATCCAGTCTCCGTATTCAACCTTTAATAATTGAGTGAGTTTGATTCCTGGCCCTTGGTGAAAACAGTGATGCATGGAGAGGCAGGGGTGGGCTAGGTCTTGAGACTTTTTGGATGCAGTTACTCATTTGGTTTAGGAAGAAGCTGCTTCAGTGGAATTTGCTTTATCTGTATTTCCTGGGTATACTTATTAGCAGCTGCAATTGCAACACTATAGAGCCAGCAGCATAATCTAGATGAGGTGCTTTCATCATCTACATTTATTAAAAACATTGAGTACTAGGTAAAATTATATAGGTGAGACTATAATCTGTCTATATGAGAAACTTTGAGACCAAGATTTTAAAGGATTTCTGAGAGAAATGAGAGGCATGTATGATACAAAACCAAACAAGTGTATAAATAAAATCCTGGGACATCATATACATATATGACATCTCTCTCTCTCTCTCTAATTGTAACCAAAAGAAATCCCTTTGAGAATCAGTCTGATTAATGGTTTCTAAAAATGACTGATCAGAGAGAAAATATCTTCTCCAGAATTTCCCCATTCTATTCAGCCTTTACTCATTGCCCTCAAAATAACACAAGAGCAACATAAAGAAACTAAATGACCTATTTCTTTGGAAAATTTATTTCTTAAAGAAAAACAAAATTCTCCCACCTTAAGAATTCACGTTTATATAATTTGTGTCTTTTAAACAGCATTAAGTAAAGTGAGGGTTTCATTTTTTGAATTAAATCCTATGTTAAAATACACTTGGAGAACTCGCTATTTTAAGGAGACTTTTACTAAATTCTTTTATCATACAAATTGAGTATATTAAACATAGGCACATTGGTTAGATGTCTGTCCCTGGTTCAGTGCCAAAGGCCGAGTTTGTCAGCAACTTAAGCACCTAGTGAAGGTTCTAGTGATCACCTCAGTCCCTACTTAGAAAATTTCACTCTTGTGGTGACCTGAATTGGAGACACGGAACAAGCCTTGTAGAACCCAACTAGGCAGCAGGTGTGAGTGATTCCATTGAGAACTTCTCACCCACCAGGCTTCTCTTCTTGTGGCCAGGTGGTCACAGGGGAATCTTCTTAAAAGGCAAGTGCTCACCTCACAGGGCTGTGATGGGCTGTGGCTCTGTACTTGTAATAAACCTTACCTGTTGGGGGTATGACTGGTTTGAAGACCACACGTTGACTAGCAGTGGGCAGGGTAGACGTTGATAACTGTAGGAGCTCGAAGAAGAGAGAAGTTAATATGCAGCAGCATGAAGATCTCCTTAACCCTTGCACAACTAGCAGTGTGTATAACAGTGTCTTAATTTATCCGTCTAGGACACACACATCTTAAGCAAATTAAGGCATCTTGATCTTATATATTACTATTTGATGAGTCTTAGGAGTAGTTAATTATTGTAGCATCCTTTATCTGCAGATGATATGGTCTGTGACACCCCATGGGTGCCTGAAACTGCAAATAGTACTGAACCCTATACTCTGTTTTCTTTTTCCTATTATAAACCAAGACATCATAAATGAGGCTAAAATAAAAGCAAAGACAGTTTTATTTGAGTACAGAATAGATCTGCAAATTAGGAGAACACAGACTCAATTTGGAAACCCACTAAAGTTAAGCAGGACTGAGGATTTCATCACTGAAAAGAAAAAATTAGAACTCGCTTAGTATTCTTTGGCTGAAATTAAGTCAGAAAAGCCACGGTGGCCATACATTTTGTAATGACCTCCAGGTCAAGAGGCAAACTGGCCAATCTGGTGTTTTTCAAACGTCGCAAGATATTAGATTCTGGAGAATCATTTCCTCCAATTATTCAGTTCTAGCTATGATGTTTCCAAGGCAATTTACCCATGTAAAAATCTCTAATGCTCAGAAAAGGGTTTTTGTTTATTTTTGACATTCTGCAGCCATTTTCATTTGTGTTATTACTCTACATATATATTTCTGCTAAGATCTAATTTATAAATTAGGTACAATAAGAGATTAATAAATTTAATAACCTAGGTCAGTTACAACTCACCTACTCTAATAAATGTTATATGAATTTTGTCTCCCTAATGTTGTAGTGCACGCACTGTTTTTGTGGTGATGGGATACAATACAGTTCCCTCATGATGAGATAAAGCAAGGTGAATGACAAAGCATTAGACTGCTACCTCAGGATTACTTGAACACAAGGACTGCAGTATTGCAACTGATTCGATAACTGAAAAGTCTACTGACAGGTGTGTAGTTGTGCAACATAGATCCACTGCACAAAAGGATGAATGGTTCACACTCCAGGAAGGACAGTGTGAGGTTTCATCTTACTGCTCAGAGTGGCATGCAGTGTAAAACTTATGAGACTGTTTATTTTGGGAACTTTCCATTTCATATTTTAAATCAAGATTGACCATGGGTAATTGGAACAGTGGAAAATAAAACCATGGATAGTGAAAGCTACTCTAAATGGATTTTGAGGCCCAAATGTTAAAGGAAAACCTAAGCTTTTTAAATAAAAAGCTACTAAGGTCTATATAAAATACAAAATTTTTTCTAGGTTTGAAACAAGTGTAAATCAAAACTGAACTT
The DNA here is from genome assembly GCA_004027595.1 of Dinomys branickii. NCBI lineage: Eukaryota > Metazoa > Chordata > Mammalia > Rodentia > Dinomyidae > Dinomys > Dinomys branickii. The sequence continues at coordinate 22,170 of PVLD010010649.1, forward strand.
CAGATATTGAGTTAATTTTTTTCCTTTAAAACTTTAAAAAACTAACAAAACAACAATGAAGAAAAAATCAAAACAACAGTTAATTTTCAAAGAACTAATGTTATTTGCTTTTCCTATTTTTGAAAAAATATATGTTATTTTAAATACACTTTTGTGCATCTCATAATTCAAACCCAAGAGGCTTAGAGAATTTAATCTTGGGAATCAGTACGTTGAAGTTTCAGGAATTTTTGGCACCATTTACATATAATCAAACATGTTGTCTTTGAGGAGTTTCGGGACTTTTAGGCCCACCTGTACAGTTACAAAGGCACAGTTCCTATGAAGATTGCCCTTGTATCTCTAGCACCAACTGCAAGTTCAGAGGTTCCCTAAACCACCTTTGATTTTGAACGACTTGGAGAACTCACTGAATGCTGGTAAGTTTACAGTTCTTTATTACAAGGAAAGGGTAGATTGGCATCAGCAAAAGAGAGAGATGTACAGGGAAGAGTTCAGGAGAATTTGAAATACAAACCTCCCATTGACCTTTCTCCAGCAGTTGTAGGGGATGGCAACTTTTAGCATATCATTTTAAGATAGAATAATTCTAGTCGTAATACAAGCCTCAAAATGTGTCTTGAGAAACATCCTGAAGGGGTTGTAAAGAGTTAACTTTGCAGTCCTGACTCTGCTCTGGGATTCTTCTTGCCTGAGTTGTTAAAAGTATGTATCATTGTGGCCAGAGCCTGACCCAGTCAAATGGTGCAAGGAAAACAACTGTGACCAGGCCTAAACATTCCAATCTATTACCATGGTGTTATGTTGATACATTTTGTCAAATTGGGGAGTCTAGAGGTTTGGCTGAGTGATTCAGTAGGAAGCCAAGTTGCTTACTTAGTATACATCCTGAGCCTGTGGAAGAGGAGGGCATGGAGATTGTGTGAGAGCTACACACTCCCTGGGTGGGGGTAGACTGTTTACAATGTAAGGGAAGGAGAGAGGCTGCTTGCCTGCCATTCCTCCCTTTTGCTGGTTGTTTTGCTGTGCTCTGTGGCCCTGAACAGTTTGCCCTTTGCCATGTGCCACTCTGCCTCAGAACCAGCCAAGTATGGACGGAAACCTCCACAAACTGTAAGCTAAATAAACCTTTCCTTCCTTCATTTTTGGTGTTGGGTATTTTGTCTCAGCAATGAAAGAAAAGTAACCAAGACACATGGAAACAAAAATGTATATAAGATGGGAACAAAGGCAGTTAGGGGCCACATTCTCCAATCGGCAAATTGAGAATGGGGGGGGATGACTGGTCCAATTGGTTCTTTATTAAAGTTAATAAAACTCCATTTGTTCTGAATGAGTTCTTCGATATCCTGCAGAGTTCAACCCGATTTTTTATTTTTTGCCATAACACAGTCAGAGTGCATTATTCACCCAGTATTGATGTGTGACTCTATTCTCAGTGTTGATGACCAGAGAGCATACCCAAATTTCATTTTCAGAGTCCCTGCTGGTGCTCTTTTGTGACTGGCCCCGTGTATTTATTGTCACCTTCCAGGTCCTCTGATACTGTTTAATTCAAAGTCCTGTGGTTGATTTCTCTGGTGCGCCAGCACTTACTGCAAAGTCTGTATGGACATGGCCAACACCCCCTGCTCCAGCTCATATTGTTAGATTGTTGCATAACTTGAGACCCTGAGACAAGCAGGCATTCCTATTAGCAGTGACATTCAGGAGTATTCTCTAGAAGCAAAGGGCAGAAGTCAGACCTTTTTTAAGGCAAGGCCAAATCCTTTACTACATAACAAGTGTTTTCAGGCTTCTGTGGTGACCCCATATGTCCAGTGAAAACATTTTAAATAATATTGGCATTTCACCATGGGTATTATTTTAGAAATTGAGGCAACAGGAGTATAGAGTCATTTAAATGAAGTTGGAACTGCTCCTCTATACTTGGGCAGTAGTTCATGTGAGATGCTAGTGACTGGGCAGTGAGCACATTGTGTAACAACTAGGGTTTTTGCTCTTTTTTGTTTGTAAGTAGTAACCCATACTTACCGAGACCAGTGCTTTAAAATCAATCATTTTAAAGCAAAACTTACATTGATCTTTAGCATAATATAGAAAAGATATAAAAATGTTGAAATGAAAGCAACTATAGGCATGTTCTCATGAATAATTCACCTCACTGTACATGTATGTGTGAAAAGAACTTGGTAAACTGTAAATACTTTACACACTTGATGAGTGTTCTGTATCCCACAGCAGCAGTGCAGAAGCACTCACTGTGTGAGTTCAAGATAGCCCTTCTGCCCCACCTCCGTAGCGCTCACATCACAGCCACGGCTGGGTCTCTGCGTCCTCTCTGCACAGTGTGTTCTGGCTCAGCTCCCCAGACAGCCCTGGTGAGACAGTTCTAGCTCCTTCCCAGCCTGCACTCTTCACCTAAGGGCTCTTGTGTTCCTCCCCTCCTCTAGGTCTATCAGTCCGGGCTCTTCCTATTTGAATTGGCACTTTGTCAGGCTCCTGTTAGCCACTCCCTGCAACCCTGGCTCTTGCTCCTGGGCCTCACCTGGTGCTTGAGGCCTTGAGAGGAAAGAACAGGTTCTCCTCTTCAGTCCCGCCTGCCAGTCTGCCTTGAACCGGGCCAGCATGCCTGACTGTCCACGTCCATCTGCCCCAATGTCAGACTGTAGTCCCCAGGGAGCCCGGTGTCCTCTCCCTACCCTGCTTGCCTGGCCCTCATTGTGCCTCTGCAGTGGCAGCTGCTCAGCACAGTGGGATTCCCAGGCTGATCCACATCTTCATGCCTACAGCCAGCCTCCCTTTACTTCAGGTAAATGCCAGTGCTTTGCTCTATTTTGAGAAATAAGTGACCTAAACTGTACAACGTTAGGATTTTGTAATTATCATTGCATAATATTTTTGGTAATATTAAAATATTCCAAACATTTAAAATTATTCTGGCTATAAAATAATCTAACGCACATTTTAATTTAATCTGCATATATTCAGGTACATAAACATCATGCTCAAAAGAGGTATTGAATAAATATTGTTTGTTTTAACTTTTTATTATGTGAGAAAGAATTGTACCTCTCGGATTGCCTTAAGTGCATAAATCCTTATCAAAATAAATTGTTTTACACAGTTTTTATTAAAATATGCTATCCCCAGCTATTAAGACTTAACTAGTCTTACCAAATCTATCATTTCAGTAAACACAAAGTCATAACACTTAAGATGATTACCCTGAGTTAATTGTTAAGAACTGATCAACCCATTATGTTCATTATTGGAAGGAAGAAAAGCCCGTTGTCATTTCACAGCATTGCTTGGCTTCTTGGGTTCATGAGAAGGAATGTGCTCCAAGCCAGCATTCTCTGGATGAGTGCACAAGCTGCAGGAACTGTGCCTTAGAGTATCTAACAATCAGGAAAAGTATAATTTATGATGATATTTTAAAGGTGACCATGAAGGGGAGAAGGAAACACAGGAGTGTAGAGGTTGCTGAGAGTCCCAAACCAGGGAGGCTAGTGGATGTGACTTTGGTAACTTCCAAATCTGTCTTAACCTCTTTTCAGGGCCCTAGCAGAAATTCTAGCTCCTTTCTAGATGTCTGCAGCTGCCTGAGACTCAGCATCTCCAGCATGGCGGTAGTCCTTAATCAAGGAGTTTCTCACCTGCACCTACTGTTAGCCTGTCCCGACCCACGGGTAGTCAAGGAAGGCTCTAGAGGGGGAGTGGGATGAATGAGACAAGAGACTCAAGAAATGGAGACAAGACAGGAGTCTGATCAAGCCTCGTTTATTGAGCGGAGAGCTTTGGCTTATATACATGCAGGAGTGGGGATTGACGTCAGTGGGTAACTAAGCAACGGAGGGAGGTCCAGATATCACGCGAGAGTGGTCAGAGCATCAGGCGATATTACATAATTAACAGGAAATTGACCATATATGGAAGCCACAGGAAACTGACCATACATGGTAACTGGAACTAAACTCTCAAGATGGCTGGTAGTTTACAAAATGGATGCTGACCGCAGGTCTTTCAGCGGTCTCCCACATTAGCCAGAGGCAGAGTCCTTGTCCTCAGTGAGCTTTTTCTCTCCAATGGTCTTCCCTCTGGTTCCTTCCCAGTCATACACAGGAGCTGCTCCCCTGCCCCAGCCCCAGCTGCTACTAGCCGGTGGGTGGCTGATCTTACCATCCTGGTTTCCTTCCCTGCCCATCCTACCTCAGGTATCTCTTCTCACATTGCTTTGGTTCAGTGGTTTCTCAATAGCTTATCGAACATTCTCACCATTCGTTTTCTTCTTTTTATACTCTTGTAATTCTCTTTGACACATGTACCCCAAAACTCATTGTATTTTATTCTTATCTCATCAAGGATACTTTAACACACCTGACTGAAGTGTCTCAATCATCAGTATATGCCCAGCTTGTACCCTGATGGCATTCAGTAAATGTTTGTCTAATGAATAGGAAAACACAGCTTGAGTTGTGTCTTGGTAATGTGATTTAGTGAATATAGCATGAGATTTGAATTCAAGCCTCCTCTGCCCCTTACCACGACACAAGCATTAATTTATGCATTATTATACTTGGCACTGTTCTTTGTAAGGATTGCTGTGAGACTTTGATGGGGATGACATCACTCAAAATTGTCAAGCTGCTTGTTATTAATCCACAAATCAATTCTGTGGTGGCTTCTTGCTTTTTAAATTGAAATTGATTAGAGTGGCATTTATATTTGGCTTGACTCCGCCATTTACACTTTTCTCTGTCCTGTGTCCATCCGAACCTATATGCTCCCTGGTTCCCCTTTTTTGGTGCTCTGGGTGACCCCGCAGGCACCTACCTCAACACCTTTACCTACTTTGTTCCTCAGCCCAGATTTCTCACCCCACACCCTTCGTCTGAGGCAGGCATTCTAGCTCTCGCTGAAGTGCCACAGGTCTTGAAGACTCCTGTGTCCTAGTCAGATTTAAGCATTCTTTGTTCCCCAGCACCTCCTCCCTTTTCCTTTTATTTTCCAATAATTGCTTATCGTACTCTCTTTAAGCTCATTCACAGATCATCCACAGATCTCTCTCTCCTGACACAGAAGAGAATTGCATACCCATTCCCATTTGGGTGAGGTATGGCCGCGTGACTTGCTTTAGCCAGTGAAACACTGGTAGTAGTTACATGTGTTTCCTGAGTTTTAAAATCCAGCACGTATATTACTGTAACCTCTTCTGTATGTGGCACATTCAAAATGCTACTGCCTGTACCAGCTGGGTACCTCAGACAGCCCCTCTGCAAACACAGGTTGGATGGATGGATGGACAGATGGACAGATGGATAGATGGATGGACGTGTAACACAAGGAAGGAATAAGCAAGCCACCGAGACTGTGGGGTGCTTGGTGAATGTAGCCTCACCTAGCCTACTTTATGCAATTGTTTATAAGTATGTCCTCCTCACTGGATTGTAAATACTTAAAGGTAGGCTCTGTGTCTAACTTGCTTCTAACTTCCCTGCACATGGTGGGTGCTTAAAATAATTTCACTTAAATTTTCCTGGAACACTGGAGAACAATATTGATTTGGGAAAAATCAGGAATACTATTTCAGAAAGACTGCATAATACATGTTGGAGTGAATGAGGACCTATTTTAGGGCCCTCTACAATACACATTGGAGTGAATATCCTTAGAAAGAAAAAAGCTGGAGAAAGAGCCAGAGAGTGCAACGCGGAGAGAGGTTAACTGCCACAGTTATACCACCTCACGTGCCTTGCCCCCAGGCTTTGGGCTCTGAGCCTCCTAATACTGCCAAACAAGTTCTGGAAAGACACTTGCAGTTTTTGTTTCAAGATAGCTTCCATGAACATGTGTGCCATGTGTTACTCTATTTCTAATTTCATTTAAAAATTTTTTAGCAATCCGTGTTTCGTAGTGAGTTTGAAAGGCATTAGTGCAAATTAGTGTAGCATTTCTCCCTGGATCTATTGGAGTGATGCTTGCTATAACTTTAATTTATAGAGATAATTTAAAAACAAAGGCAAAAGGTCTGAGTCATTCCAGTCAGGTAAGTGTAAAGTTTCAATGCTATTAATTGAACTACTCATCTTACTGGCTTGAAGACTGACAGTTTACACCCTTTTGCTTTTCCCCAGTCGAGTCTGTGATTCGTGGGACCTGGGCCTCCATGGTTTCGCTCTCTAAGTCCATTTTCCAGAAAAAGAAGTAATTTGCCTCCCTGAAACTGTTGACTCAAACTCCAGCATTATAATTCAGGAATTGACTTGTAGCTTCTCTCTCTTGCTATTCTTCCATCAAATAATCTTCTCTTCGCTTCTCCCTACCTCTCATATTTGTGACTGATAGCCCCTCATGAAATATGTTTTTACTTAAAATATTTTGGCATTTTTTAAAGTATTAATAATTTCTTTATTGGAAATACAACTTATATTTTTAAGTAGAAATCTATTACCTTTATTTCATTAAATTCGTTTCTGTGCAGTATTCCCTTGAGTGAATATACCAGTGCTATCTACTCCCCTGTGGCTGGGTGTATTATGCTCGGTGAGCATTGTTAAAACCATGGGTATTGGTTCTAAGAATAAAAGAACTCTGTGATAAACAAGATTTTAAAGAAGAGTCTTCAACTGACTACTGGCAGCAGGTAGATATTTAAAAAGGATGCTATAAATTAGGGGTTGGCAAACTGACACATGGGCCTTACCTAGACTACTGCTTGTTTCTGTATGGTGTATGAGCTTAGAGGAGTTCTTTTAGATTTTAAAATTTTAGTTGAAAAACCCAAGGAGTAATATTTCATGTTATGTAAAAACTATGAACCTCAGATTTTATGGTTCGTAGAATTTCATTGGAAGACACATGCATTCGTCCATGTTTGTCTGGCTGCTCTCATGGGCATGGCAAACCGAGTGGTTGCAGCAGAGGCCCTCTGACCTTCAAAGACTAAAATCCATTCTGTCCAATCCTTTATACAAGAAGGTTCTGGCCCCAGGTACAGAGGAAATGAGTCTGGGGTTTGAGAAGTAAAATCAATTAGCTCTAAGTTTTCAGAAAAGTGCATACCTAGGTGTGAAACTCTGCTCAACTCCCTACTATCTGGAGCTCGCCGACCCTCAGGAGAAATGACTAGAAAGGGTGGCAGATGTGAGAACAGCCAGCAAGCGGGCTCAGGAGCTTTAGGGCCTCAATCATTTGTTTCCTTTTGAGGTCAAAATTGTACCAGCCCAACAGGGCTGAGCAAGACTTCTCTTTATTCTCTGCAAGTTTATGCTAGTCATAGTCAGATAACGCATGTCTGTGGACAGAGTTCAGGTAGTTTTCTGAGCCTTAGTTTATTTATTCATGAAATAGGAATAATAAGTATATTCAGAGATGATTTTGAGGATTGATAATAACAGTGGTTGTTACTATTACTGGCTTGGATCTCTTGTCCATAGCTGGTCATTTCTGTGGTTCCTTTTTTTTCCAGTTTCTTTTTTTCCAGTGAGCAGTGGCTCACTGGAAATCCAGCCCATTGTAAGCTAGCAACAGTGCTGAGAATAAAAGAACAGCCTACCTGAGTTTGATTGGCTCAGACACTGGGGAATAGAAGTTAGCACAGTTACCCTTTGAATGTACTTATCCCTACACATTAATTTCTGTTCATTAAAAGATTCTCAGTATAGTTGAAAATCGTTTCCTGTGACATGTCTAAGAATATGAAGTAGGGCCATGGATATAGCTCAGTGGCACAAGTGCCTGTCTGTCAAGTGCAGTGTCCTGAGTTCGATTCCCAATACCCCACCCAAAAAGAATGTGAAGTAAAGTAAGTGAGTTGGGCCGGCCTGGCTGCTGGAGCGATGGTATAAGAAGTACTGTCACTTGGGATGCAGGGTCTCTTCACACCCACTCCATAGCGTGCTGTCAAGTATTGAAGGGGACCTTGCTGTGTGTCCCAGCCTTAAGGTGGGTATGTTTGTCTTTGTGTGTGGAATAATAGAATGTAAATGAAGCTCTGTTTCCCGTGAAACCCCTTGTGTGCAGCTCAAATGCAAAGGAAAATCAGTGACCATAAATTACGCTTGTCTGTGGTGTTCTTGCTTTTCGAAGACCTTTTGTCATTTCCACTTTACATTTTTCTCTAAGTAAACTATTGCAAAGAATCAAATACACAGTTTTTCAAAATCAGTATCACAAACCTAGTTATTTCTTATTTGGGGCCTAATTTGGTTAGAAAAGTGTGAGGCCTTATGAATTGATATGTCATGCCATTATTTCTCTGGATGGCACTTCTAAAAGTTGGATTTGATTTGGAGGTGAATAACTTCATAGAACTATAATATGGCAGGACACTATTACTGTTGAACACAAATGACTTTTTTCATATTCTTTCTTGGCTGTAGAATCCAGGACAAGAATTATGTGCATGAAGAGGTTTATATCATTTAATGTGTGTCAGCCAGCTCACTCCTTCAGAGTTGGGAGCGGCCTGTGCCTATGTACTCATGCAAGCCTCAAGGTCACCTTTCTTTAGTGCTGAGTCGTGTGTCATTATGTAAAAATACCACATCTTTTTTATCCATCCTCAGTGGATGGGTATTTGGGTTGTTTCCACAATTTAGCTATGACAAATCCAGCAGCTATAAACACGGGTGCACATATGTTGCTGTGGTATGATGTTTATGGGTAAATGGATGCAACTAGAGTCCATACCCACATGTGTAAATACTGTACCGTCTCACTGGTGTAGGAACCTGAAAGAGTAAATAAAATCTGAAAGGTATAATAGATATTATGAAAGGGAAAGAAACTGCTGAAAGGGAGAGAACAACTGGGATGAGGGAAAAGAGAAAAAGAAGGGAAAAAATACGTGTATGTGCATGTGTGTGTGTGTATATGTATATATATATATATGTATACACATACACAGGATAACTGAGTCATACTGCTGACTTCTATTGCTTTACTGAAAGGAGCAGTTAATGTTTAATTGATCAATCTTACATGCCTATATTTGTTTAACTGAATAACCAATTTGAAGATAACAATATGTAATACAATAAGTATTGTTAATTTCCTATCATATCTGAAACTGTTTTGCTTCTATTGCTTAGGTATTATTTTGTTTATGTTTGTTTGTTAATGTGTTTTTGTTCTTTATCTTTAAAATAAATCATGCAACAAGCATTTGTTGACATCAGGCAGTGTGTTGTTCCCAGTGTCACTAATGAAAAAAGATCCAAATCCTAATCTTCTTATAATTAACATTCTTTAAAAATATTGATAATAGGTAGACCTAGACCTAGTGCTCTGTCTTAGACCTAGTGTCCTGCCATATTATAGCTCTATGAAGTTATTCACCACCAAATTCAACTTTTAGAAGTGCCATCCAGAGAAATAATGGCATGACATATCAATTCATAAGGCCTCACACTTTGCTAACCAAATTAGGCTCCAAATAAGAAATAACTAGGTTTGTGATACTGGTTTTGAAAAACCATGTATTTGATTCCTTGCAATAGTTTACTCAGAGAAAAATGTTAAGTGGAAATGACAAGGGGAAAGTACGAGAAAAGGTAATCATTTCAGTTTTCATTTTCCATATCTGAAACTCATAGTAGCTCACCTGCTCCTTCTAAGGTTTTGAACTCTTCATTTGGTCATCATCTTAATAATTCAGTTGTGTTGATGAAAGGTCTTGTCACTTATTCCTGCTATTTGTTGAGAACAGCGGTGCGTCCGACCCCAGGCTAAGTGTTTACTTTTGAAAACTGCAGCCCCCTCTTTATTCAGTAGGAACAAACACACATACAGAACCTTAAAAATGTCTTAATAGTCCCTTATTCCGGGGTCACAGTGGTAGTTCCATAGTGACAGACCCCAAGCTGTTGGGAAGCAAGGTGGGAACCTGGAAGACAGAGTGTGCAGACACATGCACCTTCCCACCCTCTCCTTTCCAAACTTGTGGAGCTACTGGGAGGGAACAGGGAGGAAAAGAAAGAAGAACAATGAAAAGGAGGGAAGGTGCTAGTAACCAAGAACAAAATAACCAAAGTGTTTAAGTGGGAGTTGCTGAATAGCCACAGCATGGCGTCCTTAGTTACCAGAGGGTCAGGGGTGCCCTTGGAAATACACCAGTGGAACAAAGTCAGTCAACCAACTAGCTATTTTAACCTGGCTTTCTTAAGAGTTGAACTTCAGTTTAACCTAATGCTTAGCCTGAGAAGCCAATGTTGTGGAAGGGTTGGGAGTTAGGGTGGTAATAAAATGAACATTTTTCCAGGGTTTTCCTTTGCATCATACCATCTTCAAGCCATTAAGGCTTCTCTGGCCCCACCAGGCTCATAGTTAGCACTTGGGCTTAATCATTTAGTTTGAACAACAGTTGATGAGCTGATTGTACTAACATTACTTTTGTCAGTGGTGTGAAGAATGCTTTGTGTTTTCACCCAGCTAAGGTAATTAGTAAATCAAAGAGTAACTGCGTGATGATTAAAGTACGGTGACAGCTTTTACGACTGTCATTTTAATGCACTTTCATAAGGCTATGCAACTGTGTATTTTTTAATTTTATAACATTTTTATTAAGAGGAAGACTACATTATTTCTAAACTGTAAACAATGAGGAAAATGAAGTGTCAAAGGAAATACATTATGGATCATATATAGACAGTAACTCTTACATTGTCACATTGTCATATTACTGTCTTTGATATTTTTTTGTTGCTGACACAAAATAACTGGTACCAAAGTTAAAGAAGGAAAGGTTCATTTCAGCTCACAGTTTGTAGAATTTTTATTTATTTTTATTTTTTATTTTATAGAGTTTTTATTCCATAGTCAACTCCAAAGCAGGGGGGCATGGCAGGGGGTCATCACAGAGGAGAAATAGTCCATGGCAGAGCAGGCAGGCAAGCAGTGAAGCAGCAGCCTGCCTTCTTCATGTCCCATTTTATCCCATCCAGGCTACAAGACCACTGGTTGGTGCCCCTCACACCCAGGGTGGGCTTTCTATCATCCACACCCAGAACTACGATAAACCAGTAGTGAACTAATCCACAACCCCACATCCTTCATCCCAGCATTATATACCATGATCCAGCCACCTCTGAAGATACCTACCTCTAAGCACATGAGCCTTTGGGGGGACATCTAGATACAAGCTATAACAATTGCCTTGAGCAATCCATTGATAATATTCAAACAAAATTGAATCCTTATTAGGCAAACATTTTTGCATATATTGCTTCTCTTTATAGTTCTGTGCCTTTATCTTCTGTTTGACTCTCAGCAGTTCTGCCTGTATGGCTTTATCTTCAGGTGCTATCTCTTGAGCTTGCTTAAAGTTAGCCAATGCCTGATCATATCCTTTTAATCTTTTCCATCCTTGAGCTCTGTGATACAGTGCTTGGGTATTTAATGGGTCTGTTTTAAGAGCCTCCAAACAACTCTCTATTGTTCCTTGCCAATTTGACATCTTCAGTCTACAACAATATTTGGCATGCAGCTTAAGGCTACAGGTTTTAGCCTAGATCTGTCTGCCTTCTCAATTACAGCCTTTGAACTATCCATGTACCTTAACACCTTTGTGTATTTTTAATGAACACTTTCCACTTCTGAGACTTGACAAAAGTATTTTCAATGCTTTTAAAAGTCTTCTGTTATTAATAAAATTTTACCTACATCTGTTAAATCTATATTTGGGTTTTCAGGGAAACCTAGACAACTGTCACCAGAGCCTTCTTTTGGGAATTTTCCCCAATCATCACCTTCTTTCAGTTCTCTGTATTCTACAAAAACGCAGTTTGACAGACTTTTCACCATTTACTTCTCCATTTTCCAGTATCCTTGCCACATCCATTCCTTTAATTACTTGGCCAAACACCACATGTTTCCCATCCAAATGTGGGGTTGGCACTGTTGTAGTAAAGAATTGAGGCTGCATTTGACATATTCCGTAAGCTCTTGTGATCATGCTTGTAAAAAGTTTTCATCTTCAAAATTTTCACCATAAATACTTTCTTCACCTGTCCCATTCTGATTTGAGAAATCTCTTCCAAAATCATAAATTTCTTAATAATTCAGTGAAAAGGATATCTTTTGAAATGAAGCAGTTTCCAAGTTGTAGATTCAGTGTCTTTTTCTCATGTACATAATACATAAAAATTTTCTGCAGTTTTGGGTAGCATATCTGCAAACCATTCTAAAATGTTTCAACCTTTGAGTGGTTAAGTCAGCCAAATTTTATGTATATTTATTGCTTTTGTTTTGTGAAAATAGCCTCTGAGATAAAAGCTGAAAATTTTCCTCTCCTGTAGAAGTCTTCACTTCCTGCCAATGCCCACATCAAAGAGTCTTGGAGGTTAGTAGGATTGGAGGGCTTAGCTTGTGGGGATGGGTGTGACATCTCCATTTGTAGACATGTGGAGGCAGAATACAGGCACCTTATGCACGAGTGGCAAAGTCAAGTGGACCCTTCTTGGAGCAAAGCTAGTGGTGGCTGAAACTGTGTAATTTAACAAAATCAGACCTGGCAACTTTTTTATCTAAGTGAGCACCCACAGGGAGAAAATACTTCTGAAGTTCTTCTTAAATACTTCTGAGTTCTTAAAATCTCATGGGTGTGATATATACTTGGTCACCTCTCCCTTTAATTTTGAGACTATTCCCATAGAGAGCATTGTCTGAAATGTTTCAAAGAACAGTTTGAGGAAGAAGTGCTGAATCACTTTGAATTCAGCAGCATTTTCAGGGTACTGTGGCTCACTGAGTATAGGATAACATAGTTGTTCTGCTTGCCTTCTGTTTTCCAAATACCTTGATAATATAAACAAGTAAATTAAGACTTACCACAAAAATGCCTGCATGCTATTCTACAGTAAAGATAGAATATTTCACAAGCAGGGCAGATAGAATTACTAGTAACATTTTGCCATCTGGCAAAGCCATTGGACCAGATGGATTCACTAATGACTTCTCTAAAGTATTTAATCAGACCTTACTGGAAGCACATGACTGGCATATTTAATTATTGTAAATTAACAGGACTTCTGCCAGATATAACCCTCAATGCTTGAGTCATGCTTCTTGCTTAAAGAAAAGAGCGATGAATAGCTCCACAAAGCTGGGTTTTGCATAGACCCCTCTCATCAGTGAGACTTCTCACTAGCAAATTGTTGTGTTACAGCTTTAGGCAGTATTTCTTCTTTTGCAGAGAATGTACCATGAGAGTAGCCATACTGATCAAATTCCTTTTATCAGTAACAATTATACTGACAAGAACATCTGGGCATTGATAAATCTGATGTAGTCACCAGACATCGCTCCCTACTGCCTGTCTGTGGAAGATGTCCAAGCCACCAGATGCCTTCCTTTTGTGTGTGTGTTAATTTTGTTTCTGTAGGATAATTTTTGTTATTTGGTTTAATTTTTTATTTATGTAAAAGCAATATAGACACACAATTCAAAAATTACAGAAAGCCTCATAATGAAAACTTCTCTGGGCTCTCCTTTTCCCATTTCCAGTACACTTTTTTTAATGGTGCTAGAGATTGAATCTAAGGCCTTCATCTTGAGCTACATCTTCAGCCCTTTTTTATTTAGTTTATTAATTTTAATTTCAATTTTTGGAGACAAGATTTTACTGAGTCACTAAGTTGCCCTGGCTGGGCTCAAACTTGTGATCCTCCAACCTGAGCCTCTGGCGTTCACTGCCTTACCTGGTTCCCAATCTACTTTTCCAAGAATGCTTTCAATTCTTGTGATAGTTTTCTCTGATGGTTAGCTCCACATCTCAAAACAGTGTGATTGCTGACTGTTTCTTTTTATACAGTGTAGACAAGATTGATTGCCTTTTAATATACATGAGGATGTAATGTACTGTCATGGCTTGTGTCTCCATGTCCCCTCAAAGTCTCATGCGGTCAGAGGTTGGGCTTTTCGGAGGTGGTTAGATACAGGGTGTGCGGTGCTAGGATTAAGGATACAACACTAATATTAGGGGTATAATTGCCACCTGCCCTAAGGGTGTGTAGCCTGGATAAGATATAAGGGATAGAAAGAGGGTCATCAATTGTAGCTTGCTTACTTTTTCTGTCTTCTGCCTGCCATGAACTGTTTCTCCTCTGCCATGCTGCCCTCCCTTGAAGCCAACCAACTATGGACTGAAACCTCTACAAACTATAAGCCCAAAAAACCTTTCGTACTTTAACTGTGGGTGTCAGATATTTTGTCTCAATAGTGAGAAAAGTAAGACACTTATACATAACGTTCTTACACCGCTATCTTCTCCTGTGCAAAAGGTTACTTTATCATTTTTATTATTTTAACGTTTATGTCTGTAGCTTTGAGAATAGTTTTCAGACCTCAGTTCTTTGGGATCATCAACTAGAGACAGTCTCTCTGTCTTGGTCACTTTTCTCTCATTGCCCAGACAAAATACCCAACGTCCAAAATTAAGGAAGGAAAAGTTTATTTAGCTCACAGTTTGTGGAGGTTTCAGTCCATAATCAGCTGGCTCCAAGGCAGGGTGGCCTTGGCACAAGGGTAACAGTTCATGGCCACAGAAGACAGCAAAAGCAACAAGAGCAAAATGGGAGGAGTGCGATAGCAAGCCTCTTTCCCACCCTTATATTGTATGCAGGCTGCCTACTGTAGGGTAGTGTAGCATTCGTACCCATAATCCCAACATTAGACCATGACTCAATCGCAAACTCTGGAAGCCCGCCCCATGACTGCATGAGGCTGTGGGGGGACATCCAGACACAAAGCATAGCAATCGCTTAGCCCCTAACATTATATGAAGGTATTAGCAACCCAAGCACTCTGAGTGATCTGGGGTTCTTTAGCTCAGTGAAACATTTTTGAGACTCATCCATCATCCATGCTGTTTGTCAGTTCATTTCTACAAGGTTTTTGTTTTGTTTTGTTTTGCTTTTTGCTTTTTTACCCTCAGTTGTATAATTTAGCTTTTACCTTCTGGTCCATATGAGAAAATTTTTGTGTATGTTAAAAGCTAAGAGTTGATGTTCTTTCCTATATGGATATCCAATTATTCTAGGACTTTTAAAATGTTTAATTGATACACAAAAATATAAAAGTTGTACATATTAATGGGGCATCGTGTAATGTTCTGTGCATGTATATGTTGTGTGATGTTTAGTTCCAATACCATTTGTTGAAAAATTGTCCTTTTCTCACACTTCTACTGAAACCAATCAACCATGTAAGTGTGGGTCTATTTCTAAATTCAATTCTGTACTGCTAACATTCAGGTCTACCCTTATACGAATGAAACACCGTCTTAATACCCAAGTCCTTTATAAGGGCTTTTGGCAGAACTTCCACTTTCTATTACCACTTTACTCTCAGATGTACTGATTTCAGATTCTCTCATGTTTCTCATGCCTGGACTGTCTTTCCAAACCCTTCTTGCTTCAGATGCTTTCTCCTCAGTGTGACGTCTTTGGATAACATCTTGTCTGTTGCATGTGTTTTGTTTTGTTTTGTTTTCTTTTTGAGACAGGGTCTCACTGTGCAGTTCAGGCTGGCCTGAAGCTCACTCTGTAGCTCTCAAACTCTCAACAGTCCTTCTGCCTCAGGCTCCTGAGTGCTGGGATTACAGGCGTGTGCCATTTCACTTGGCTTGCATGTGGTTTTTACCAGTTTGATTTTGAGAAAATAGTCTCGTTTTTATATTTTGGAAAATAGTTCACTATCACTGTTTATATGTGTGGTCTTCCTGGCTTAGAATGTCAATTCCCAGCTTAGAATGTCAGGGAGCCATCACATGTCTGTGCCACATGGCAGCTAATTAATAATAACACCATCTCTACTGTGCTCACTGATAATCTGAGCACTACTGCATTAATCACTGTCTTAGGGTTTATTAAATCTGTGTGATCCTTCTGTGAGGTAGGTGGTATTGTTCCATTTAGGGACAAGAAACTGAGGTCCAGAGAGATTGAGCAATTTAATGAACATGATTTATGGGAAAGTATTTTTTGCCAGTAAGTAAAGAAGAGATGCTTCACTGATGCACTGGTAACTGTTTAACCAGGTACCCAAGAGAAAAAATTTACACATACATTTCTATAAGTTTATTATAAATGTTACAAATTTACATATAATGATCTATCATGAAATTTACAAATAGTGAAGTATATAATAGTTTATTATAAATTCTATAGAGCCAGTTGATTTTCATAAAATGTTTTCATTGATTTTTCTCAGAACTCTTATGTCTGTGGTTAACCTGTGGTTGAACAATAAATACTAGATTACTATCTGATGCAGAAAAGAAGTCTGTGGCTGGTAATGTAGCTCAGTGGCATGCACAGGCTCTGGGTTCAGTCCCCAACATGTCTCATGTTGTGGACACATGAGTGTAGTTCTAGTCTGAATGTTAGTTGATGGTACTATTTATGTTAAATAGATAAAACTGAACTTTAATCATTTGCTAATGATACGAACAACTTCTTTGTTGAACTGTAATAATGTTTACATTATTACAATAATGTATGTAATAATGTTTTAATACAATTAGTTTGCAGTTTTATTCACAAAGTAACAGGTACAGGTGGATACACATTCATTCTAAATTTTTAACACTTTATCTTCATATTTTTAAGTCTGGAAGTCAACAAAACAGTAAACCAAGCCCTGATTTGTGGCCTTTGTTGGTTACCATTATAGAAATAATCTGCCTTGGCTGATTTCAAGCCAGCAGGGTGTCACTGAAAGTGAAGTTGGGAAGAGAGATGCATTTAAGTCATTCTGTAGTATTACTGCCTTCGAAAAGATAGTAATAGACAACCTCCAGATAGCAAATGATGGTAAAAGATGGTGAAATAGTAATGAAATGATGAGTTTGGAGCATGTTGCCTTTGTTTAAATACAATTTATTGTAAGTTTATATAACTTAATTTTTAACAGTGACTGCTTGACATTGGTTCACGAAGTCGTTGAGATTTGTTTTTGCTAGCCAGTCCAAACTGGCCCTAGCCATGTGTTATGGTTTGTGTCCGTATGTCTCCCCAAATCCTCATGCAGTTATTTGGTGGCTTTTAGAGTTTATGACTGATCCATGATCCAAAGCTGGGACTTTGGGTGTGAGAGCTATACCCGCCCTAGGGCAGATAGTTTGCTGGGATTATGGGTGTGAGAGCTATACCCTAGGGCGAATAGTTTGCATATGTAAGGGAGAGAAAGAGGCTGCCTGATTCATTCCTGCGGCCATTCCTCCCTTTTGCTCTGGTTGTTTTTGCTGTGCTCTGCTGCCATGAACGTTTGTCCTCTGCCATGTGCCACTCTGCCTCAGAACCAGCCAAGTATGGACTGAAACCTCCACAAACTGTAAGCTAAATAAACCTTTCCTTCCTTCATTTTGGGCGTTGGGTATTTTATCTCAGCAACGAGAAAAAAGTAACCAAGACACCATGCTATTGCATGCTCTGATCACACTGAGCAGAGGAAATGGTGCATCAGTGAAGCAAGTCTCCTCTGCTTACTGGCAAGCCACTACAGCCTGAACCTCTCTTTAGTGTGCTATGAAGGTGCTCTGGTAATACAGTGCCGTACCAGTACAAGTGTGGCAACACTCCACGTTAATTCTCATTGGATGCATCACTGATCATGCTTATTGAAAAGTCCAAGTTGAGGAGTGACCCTGCTCAACACTGGATCATACCAGTACATTGGGGCTTATGCAGTTTAGGAAAATGGAATGGATTCTGGTGGCCTCAGTTTCCATTGCTTTCATTCATGTTGCCCAGGCCCACTGGGAAGCTGAAGCTCCCACTAGGGTGTCAGAAGAGGTCACAGTCCCAGTGGTGGTACTGCTAGGTACTTAACTGGGATTGCTAGGCGCATGTCTAGGGCCCAGGACTGGAGGACCACCACCCTTGTGGAAGGCTTTGCCACTGCCAGGCCACTGCATTCAAACCAAGTCTTCTACTTGGCTGTGCCTGCAGGTGTATATCCCCTGAGCTTGGGTCACAGAGCAGCAGCCTCCACTCTGCCCTCACAGTCCAGCCTAAGACTGATCCATCTATTCCTCCAACATTGCAAATCTTTGCTTAAGATTATGTCCAGAAAAGGGAGGGAGAAGGCTTCATGCTTCCCTAATAAAGTTAATACTGAGAGATTCACTGAAGCAGTTAGACAATAATGAAGTTTTGTCAGGTAAAGTTAGACTCATGAACATT
Source organism: Dinomys branickii (assembly GCA_004027595.1). Classification (NCBI taxonomy): domain Eukaryota; kingdom Metazoa; phylum Chordata; class Mammalia; order Rodentia; family Dinomyidae; genus Dinomys; species Dinomys branickii. The sequence goes on from PVLD010010649.1 coordinate 40,355, forward strand.
TATTAAATTCTCAACTTGGAACAAGTAGTCAAATATAATCTTTTGCCTTGTGGAATCAAGAATAATTAGTATTGATTAGTGGTTTTTGTCGAGCCTCCTAAGAAAGACTACCCCTTTCTGCGGCCGTACTAATCTTCTCCCCTGCTCAGTGTGTTTGGAAATCTTCCTGATCTCATCTGACATGAAGATAATGTGCTTGGGCCCTCCTGGCAAGCCACAGAAATGAGTCGATTTCTTCTCCCAGATAGGTTAGGAAGGTCCTGCTCTGCAGTGCTTTCTGTTGCTATGGTAACAGAAGATGGGGATTTCCCAATGGAGCTAGATTTATGCATACACAGAGGAAATCAGTTCTTTCAAAGCTTGATCCCTTCTTTTTTTGCCGTGTGTATTACACAGTAAATGCAATAAACTGAGTTCCAAAGGAAAAATAGAACAGTACCAAGCCTTTCTGTGCGGGCATTGAACAAGACTTCCATTCTATTCAAACCCTTGATGAAAGGGAGTCAAGTGTGAAAGTTTCAATGTTGTGACACTGCTGTTGTAACTATAATAGTAAAACGTACACAAGTTTTTTTAGACAGAGTTGGATTTATTAACTCTAAATTGGAAGATAAATTGGAAATATAAATACCTATATGTCCAGTAAGAGAAAGAACAATACCATGATATGGTAAATGAGACAAGAAGCCTGGGGTTTGTGTTATGATGGTGCTTTCTGCTTGTATAATTTCCTTGAGAGTTTGGCCATACCTCATGAAATATAATCACATGCTCAGGAACTTGGAGGACACAATTCTATCACAGTCCCTTAATTAGATACCAAGATGTAAACTTTGTGAGTAGGGTGGCTTCTCTAGGTTCAGGCACTCTATAGAAGAAATAAAGTGCAATTTTAAAGTATGTAAAAAGTATGTAAAACTTGATTTTATATGAGAAATGTTCATAAGAACACCTTCCATTTAAAATGCTTATGAACTGAAATTCCAAAGGTGTTTTGGCATTAGACCAAAGCAGATCCTGCTCAGAATGACTTCTCATGAAATTCTTGAGTTCATAAGTGGAGAGACATGGGCAGAAGGACTACTGTCCTTCACACAGCTTGACACCTATTAGGCAAATGCTTCTGTGACTTTACCATTACTGAAACTTTAAATTATGCTCCTGCAAATCAGTGATGAAATTTCATAAATTTCTTTTTCTTTTGAAGTTTAAGAAGTACTATTGAAATATGGTATGACAACTTTAAGATAAAAGTAAGTCTCGGCCGTGTTCTGGAAGATGCACCAATTCTGTCACTGTTTCAGTTTCTGGAAGTCCATAGGAAAGAAAGTGACAATAAAGTGAATAAAGGTTGTTCTCAAGTTTCCCTGTTCCCAATAAGGATATGAGTAAAGAGCAATGTCCTGAGTCACACTAAGCATTCATGTTGCTTGTAAGGTAGAGAAGTGATGTCAGAGGCTTTGGGCTTATAAAAAGAGAAATGGCTAGCTTTGTTAATATGCCTCACTGGCAAAGAAGGAACCTGAAGAAATGGGTACCGTGGACTGAGAAGAAACAATTTCAAGATAGGCATAAAGAAACTCTAGACAGAAGAAAATTAACTTAAATATGAGCGTCTTAATGAATGTGATAAATTTACGGGCCTTAATATGAACAGAAAGAAAAATAGTAATCATAGTAAAAGTACTATAAATCTGAAATAACATGTATTTTGATAGCACTACCAGTTGAATGACTTAGACTGATAAATTAATCTAAAGGCTTCTTTAAAGATTTGTTGAAAGCTATTTGATTTCCCTCTCCTCATTCTAAGAACCATCTGAGAAAAGTTAGGAATCATGAAATTAGAGCAATGACTTTAAAAAAAATTTCTTATTGCTTCAGGATCTTAGAATTGTAGCAAGTATCTCTAGCATTTTCAGACACAAGTTGTGATCACAGCAGATGAGTTTGTCTTTGAAAAGCATCTCTGGTCTTCCGGGGAAATAATGCTGTTTTTCTCTGTGACCTCATCCCAGGTAGAAGCACCGGCTACCTGCAGCAAAGGGGAGAGGTAGTGTGGCGGGTGGGATTGTTGGCATCGTTCACTCCCTGGCAGTGAGCATTTGTTCTTGTTTGCTCTGCCACCTGAGGTGCACAATGAGAAAGGCCAGTATGACATAGTCACATCCGACTTCCATGGGTCTTAGTCTCCAGCAGTAACCTAGGAGCAGGAGGAGTCCCCTTGGCTTCCCTACTAAAGGTTAGGGGCAGTTAAGTTCATTTCTTCCAGAATGAGGCTCACAGGCTTCAAACTACAATAGCTGCTCTCTGAGTTGTAAACCCAGTTGACTAAGCCAAAACCTTGTGTCAAGTTTGACATGCTTAAGCTTTTTCTTAGCCTCAAATGTCCCCAAACCTTTTTTTCTCTCATCCTAAAATAGCTCCTGAGTTGCCCTTTGTGTCTGCCTCACTCTCACACAACTCCTAACTAGCATCCTACCGCTTCCCGTAACACTCCTCACATTTCTGTCCTTCCCACTACATCTCACTGTGAAACTGGTCCTGCTGTGCCCTGTGAGGGATTGTCAGTGGGAACTTAGTTCCCTGATTAAAGGGCTCTCACAAGCTTCCCTGGTCTACTGGACCCATCTTATTTCCTGACATTCTCTGCAAGCCTCTCACCTATGAGCACTGCCTTTTCATATGAATGCCCACCCTTCTGTACCCTTGTCTTTTTTTTTTTTGAGATGGAGTCATGTTGCCCAGGCTAACCTTAAACTCATGGGATCAAGTGATCCTCCTGCCTCAGCCTCCCTAATAGCCAAGAAATACAAGCATGTCTCACTACACCTGGCTTTTCTTGTCTTTTATATTAACTTAAACCCTCCCTAATGTCCTGGGCAGCTGGCCACTCCATCCTCCACCTCTCTGTATCACTATGTGTATGTCTAATTGGGTAATAATTTGTTTACCTGTCTGTCCTTCCTCTGGAGGGCTCCTTGAAAGACAGGCAGTGTATTTTCTGCTTATGTGTCTATTGCACTGGCCCTGACACGCTAAACCCTTAAACAAGGTTTTATTGAATTAGTGAGCTGAAACCCATGTTTGTCATAAGTAGGGTTTTCCCAGACTGCCTCCTTCCACATGGTTTAATGGCGCAAACACAGTGCTTCATCACCTTGCACAACCTTCTAGGATGTCTGGTCTAGTTTGGAGCCCCAGTGTCCCGCAGAGGTCTTGCTTACTCCCTGGGGTGGTTCCCTTTAGATGCTGCCACCTCCAGAAGGCGGGACGAGGTAGGAGGTCCTTAGGTCCTTGGGGAGGCGCCCCTGGAAGGCACGGTGAGGTCTCAACCCATTTCTCCTCTCAGGCTGGCCGCATAAGGGGAGCAGTTTTGCCCTGCCTTTTGCCCTGCTGTGATGCACTGCCACGGCTTCAGGCACCAGGGCCTGCCGAGCATGTGCTGAAACCTTAAAGTTGAACCAAAGCAAACCTTGACTGTCTCATGATTATCTCAGATACTTGTTTCAGTAATCAGAAGCTAACGCAATTACATACCATCAGTTATTGGATATATCTCAATGAAACCGATTCGGATGGTCCTTTCATACTTTACCATCTCTCACAGCAGCTTTGAGTGCTAAAGTATTCTACAACCTTGAGAAGTTTTAAAGGACTTAGCATTCATCTGTTGTGCAAAAGCTACCCTTTTACATGGGCTTTCTTTTCATATTATTTCCTTATAAAGAGTTCTAAGGGTACATTTTCTAGAAAGTGCTTGTAACATAACCAGTCCACACTCAGAGCAGGGTGTTTCTGAAAGGTGTGCTGAGTCCACAGAGATACACACATGGTGGCTGCATGTCCAGAATGTGGCTTCCTCAGTGATGATGCTGAAACTCGCGTTAAGTGCCCACCCTGAGCCAGGCACTGTAGAAAGTGCTTTTGTGTTCATTGTCATCTGTTTTTATATATTATCTCTGTTTGTCGTTGAAGAAATGAAGGCAAAAGAGTAATTTTTGCAAAAAATTAGAGATAGTAAGGGACATCCAGTAAGTAAATCCACATACCTGATTCCAGGGCATATACTCTTAATACCGTACTGAATATTGAGAAATGAAAATCTACTTGTGCTTACTGTGAGAACAGATGCTGAAAAACATTGTACTTGGGCTTATTGCATGAGCGCGGCTATCTGCTAGTTCTCCCCATAGGTAGTGTGCTCTTTTTTGTTTTGATTTCATTGTTTTAAATTCCTAATACCTATGTTTAGAAGAGCACAACTTCTTTATACAACGAATTTAATACATGGTGATTTCTCATCTATTCATAGTGATAATAGCCTTTCTCCTGCTTGATTCTAAGAGGCTCCTGGAATACTGGTTGGTATTTGACAAAGTTTTATTTTGATTGCACTACAGAGGAAAATTGCTACAAAAACCACAAACATAGCAATTTGTGGTTCTCAGTGTCACAGTGATTTGTGTAAAATAGAAATTTCCATTTAAAATGCATAATCTGTGACAGCAGACACAGAAACAAAACTTGACCTTGTGCTTTGAAATCCTAGTGAGGACACTACCTAGTGCTTCTGTATGCAAGTGTAATTAACGGAGAAGTTATCTTCCTCCTAGCAATGGCATTGCTTTTCAAATTAAAGCTGAAAGCTAGCTTGAAAGCTGAGTAATATTTTGAAAAGTGATGAAACTATATAGAAGATTTTCTGATTGGGGAAATATAACCATAACAGTATTTGGTATTCCAAGTAACCAACAGGTAAAGTTAGGTGAAGTTATTGTCAGGTGGTGGGAAGCCTCTTTGCCAAAGTTGAACCTCTCAGTTTAGACCCAACAGGGAATTAATTACTTTGGGGCAATTAGACCTTTTTTTTTAGGTCATCTGGTTAGATGACTGATTTAAAATGAGAAACCAATTTGAGTAAAAGATTATCAGTGTCTCTCTCTGTCCAGTTAGAAAATGTGAAGAGACCTTTGTCTATTTCAGCCTTGCCTTACACCCCAACAAAACTCTGATTGCAACTGGCCAAGTTGGGAAGGAGCCATACATATGCATATGGGATTCCTATAACGTCCAGACTGTGTCTATTCTTAAGGATGTCCACACACATGGAGTTGCCTGCTTGGCTTTTGACTCAGATGGACAGGTGCGTATCTTTCTCTGTTTTCATTAATGACTTCTTACTGTGCACCTACAATTATAATGTAAATAGCCACCCAGTTTTGCTGGCTACCTTGTCAGCTCCCTGGAATCCCTCACCTTTTCCAAGCTTATGGTACTGGTACTCGACTCTGGCTAAGCTCCAATTTTGGTTCCCCTAGTCTCACTATCTGGATTAAAAAACCTCTATAAGAAGTCACAAACTCATGAAGCTAAGTCTACCACGGTGCAGAAACTCACTGTTATCCAGTACTAGCTTCCCACGTGGACTGGTGGCTGCACCGAGCCACCTTCGCTCTCCTCAGGCTCTGAGTGTATGTTCTGCCCCTTGCCCTTGCTTCAGGCGGTCACACCACCTGCTGTTAACCCACTTGATTCCTTACCTCAAGGCTGCTTCAAATCCTCCCTTCTGCCCATTCAGTCACTGGTACCTGTGAATTTGTAAGTTTCTTTACAATAACTCTGGAATTTATCCTCTCCATCCCATTCTCTCAGCCACTGTCCTTTAATGTCCCAGTTATATCCATGCTTGGCTTATTTTAAATAACCTCTTAAATGGTCTCTTTATAATTCATTTTTTGTTAATGCATTTCACCGAGAAAAGCATCCAAGCATTCTTTAAAACCAAGAGCACTTGAAGCATCATTGAAAAAAGTCCACCCTTTGTACGTGACCATTCTAGGCTAACCAGCTATTCTAGCCATATCTCCACAGTCCCCATATAGAGCAACTGAACAAATGAGCAAGATTCCTCTACAAGATCTTGCACCTTTGCACCTCCATGCCCATGTCATGCTGCTGTCTGAATTGCCCTGCTCACATTCTTTGCCCTTGAGGGTACTTCAGAGGTCTTCCTCAAAGCATTGCAATCCCCACAATAAAGTTTCCTCCCCTTCTTTGGACTGCCATGGGTTCGAGGCCAGCCTGGGCAACATAGTGAGTTCAAGGCCAGCCTATACCACAAAGAAAGACCCTGTCTCAAAAAGACCAAGACCAGACCAAACCAAAGCAGAAAGTCTTTGTCCATGTTATATCATATTAAAATTCAGCTGTTCCCCTCCAGGTTCCATTTCAAAGGGTGGGTTCTGGAGTGGACTGTGTTACTTAACTGTCACTTATGAAAAATAACCTCCCATTCATTTGCCTTGATGGATTTCATGGCTTGTTGATACCTTTTGCTTCAAGTCTGCACTAATTCCTAGACAGAGTATACTGGAATCAAATGATGTTTAGAAAATGACAAATGGCCCATTACCTTGTTATTGACAGAAGCCATTAGAAATACTTCTCCAGATAGCTATGAGGCCTGTTGCTACAAATGAACAATATAGATTTCTTTTGGCCTTTTGTCACTCAAGAAATGAGTTTTACACTACCTATATTTGTTAGTGTCTTTTTATACTTAAAAAACAACCTGAATGAAATTCATCCACTCATATTTTCTTACATTGACAAAAATAAAACCATGTGTTGTCCACCACTGGAAACTTCAATGAAAAATTACAGCTAAAGGGCATCCAGTAGCACCCAGTTTTAGTGAAGACACCTGATCAACACATGACAACACGTGTGCACACTCAGCCATATATGACAAGCACATACTCTCAAACACTCTCTGAGGTATGTAACCTCAGATACTCATATTTTGCCAGCACTATAAATTAAATGACTTTGAAAATACACCATTTCATTTGGCTCACATAACAATACTACAAGTTAAAAGAAAAAAAACATCTTTTTGTATAAGTGCTGGGATCCAACTCAGGGCCTCTGCATGCTAGGCAAATATTCTACTACTGAACTGTATCCTTTGCCCCAAATCAAATATTTTTACATACATTTTATAAATGAGAAAACTGAGATTTAAGGATGTTTAGTAAGTTTTTGTGATCTTATGTGTGGCTACTTGCCAAATCAAAAGAGAAATGAAATCTACTATTAGACCTCTATTTTACAATGTTATCTGCTACTTGGTATCTTGTAAGAACTCTGATTTTGGTGTTCCAAATCCCTGCTTATGACATTTTTCATTTTGTATATAATTGTATGTGTTGAGTTTTGTTCTCCCTTTGAAGACAAGTTCTGAGCTAAACCCAAAAGATTTGGACTGGGAGGTGAAATACCCTATTACTTTTACTAAAATGATGTATCCTCCTTAGTCACTTTAAATATTTGTGAAATTACAGAAAATTAAAAATAAAGATAAGGCCTCATTTATTGGATTTCTTCTTTATGAGTTTATCAGACCTTTAATTTCAGCAGTGTGGTAAGGTTTTGAGACTTTAGAATCTAGGGGTCCCTAAATCTCACATTAAGATTTTTAACTAAAAAGCTTAATGCTAAGCCCTGCCTTCAAGTCTATTCCTGTGACTTCCAGTGATTTTTCAGTACTTCATGGAAGTTTGGATGTATGTTTCCTGTGTTTAAAAAGGACAAATGAACATTAACGTTTAGGCCTGCAAAAGTCATCTACTGTGATATCTTTAGTTTTGGGTTTCAGATGGATTTTGAGAATCAATTTGTTCAAAAGAAATCCAGTGCTTAGCCATTGTAGGTAATCAGTAACAATTGTTGAATGTAAGCATGAATAATAGGAAGTCTGCCTAACACCTTTAGGTATTGTTCTTCTTTTCCTTAGCGTTTAGCCTCTGTGGGATTGGATGCCAAAAACACAGTCTGCATTTGGGACTGGAGAAAGGGAAAACTCCTAGCCTCAGCCACTGGCCATTCTGATCGGGTAAGACCTTTGTTCAATTGAACTGTACAGGTTTCAGAACAGTGGAGTAATCGTGGTACCATTTTTCAGGCTTCTGTATTTGTAAAAGAAATTTTCCAAGTATGGATTTTTTTCCTTTATGTTTGACTTTATGAATGAACCATTTGTTTTACTCATTAAAAATAGCTAATTGTATTAGAGTGATTGTTACTAGTGATCAAATATTTTGAGTTGCTGTTGCTTTTCATAGACAAAGTGAATTATAGACTTTGACATTTGATTTCGTCAAATAATCAAAGTAGAATTGATGTATGTATTCATTTAGACATGGCAATAATTATTAGAAAATAGTCACAATATGATTACAACAGTATGCATTTTAGTTTCAAATGAATGTTGTTATAACTTTATTTCTTTGTTGTATTGAGAATATTAAGTGCAAAGTACAGCCTGCTTGTTGTTCACACTGGAATCAGTGTGGTCAGAAAAGATGATGCCGCGCAGTCAGAGCTCCAAGTTAGTGGACCAAGCAGGCACAGGCGCATGTACAACCAGTCAGAACCCTGTTCCTCAAGTGTCTTACACAAGAGCATAGCTTAATGCATTTACTGTCTTGTTTTCTAGTTTAAATATAAATGAATTTATATTACTGTCTTACCTCAAATTTATAACTGTTTTGTACAATATATTTCTATACAATATAACTGTTTATAAAGTCCCAATCAAACAATGAATTCATTGTCTCTTGCATAGTGTGAACCCAGGTGAAACATTTTTGTAAGTATGGCACATTATCATCTCTAGAGATTTGTTGTTACAAAGGAACCTCACAATTTTTGCAAGTTACCCAGGGTTAAGCATTCAAAACGCCCAGGAGTGACTAGAAATGGAACTTAAGAGGACTAACATCCTCTAGGTCAGTGGGCACACGCAGAATCCAAGCTGCTCATGGAATGCTAGGGAGATTTTACAACATAGTGGCACTAGGGCCCTACCTGTAGGGATTTGAATTTATTGATAGTAACTTACTACTTAATGAAAGGTTTATATTGGAAATATTTATGTTGCTATAGTTTTGGATATTACTTTTCCCATTTATACTGTAATCCCATGAGATGTGTCTTGTAAGGTAAACTGAGTTGGCAATGACCATGAAAAGTATACTTGAGACCCAGCACACAAGATTGTGATTACATACCTAGCTCTACTGAGAACAAACTCCTACATGACATTTTATCTAAGTTATTCTGCAATTACTATTTTTATTTCTGTATCATTTTCTGTATTTAACCTGTATTAAGATACTGTACATCACACTTTTGAGACTATTACCATAGAAAAAATTAGCAAACTGAAATTGTAAGCACCCTTAACCAATAAAATTCCTTACTTAGGAAACAGAGCCTAATGTAATCACTTTTGTATATAAAGTGGCTTTGTTGTGATGGTAAATTCCTGTTAAATTGTCCTGACCCTGCCTCCATGTCTTGTGTCTTTGTATGTACAGAATAGCAACCTACCTTTGTAAGCAAATAAGCAAATAAACCAAAAGCCTAATTTAAGAGTACACTTTTGTAACAAATACCTGATTCTCAGCCAATCGTAGGCTGCCAACTAATCAGGCTGAGTTTAAGGCAAACGCCGCACTCTTAACACTGAGCTGTTCAGAACCATTTATATGTCCACCTGTTTTTTGTCTGTATGTCCCACCCACCCATTTTGCAGAGCAGACCGCTCTGAATGTCTTCTGGTTCTGAAGGCTACTGAGTTTGCAAACAGCTCTCTGCTCAACTAAACTCTGATAAATGTAATTTGTTTAAACTTTTTCTTTTAACATTAATGCATGTCCCATGGCCTGCTTATTTGATTTCAGTGAGTGTGCGCTATAACTTTGTCATACTTTCCAGTTAGGGCTAGACCATAAAGAGTACGATGTTAGTCTAGCGAGAGGCAAGTCCAGTATGTTTTAAGTACTTTATACTGTTCCCCAGGCCCTACTGATCACACGGTTTTGTTCTCTATTACTGATGCCCAGGTGCCAGTGTGAATTATTGGCTGCTTATGGTTAATATCAAGATTATTTTAGTGGCTTAAAATATTTACTCAGTTACATTTGTATAATACTGCTTTATAGCTTGCAAAATGGCTTCAGCTACAGTATCTCAATTGACCCTATCATAAAAATGAGGTAGTGTTATCCATTTTTTTTTTTTTTTTTTGCGGTACCGGGGATCGAACTCAGGACCCTGCGCTTGCTAGGCAAGTGCTTATTCCACTGAGCTATACCCCCAGCCCCTGTGTTATCCATTTTAGAGAAGATAAGATTAAAGTTAGAGATGCTGAGACCTTAGCTGAGCTCGGATGCTAAAATGAATACTTGCACCAGTCCTTTTTCTTCAGTGCTCATTCTGGAGTCTGTCATTGCTCCTTCCTAGGGAAGCGAGTGGCCTACATTCTTTCTGTAGTCTGCACTAGTTCTTTCCTATCAACGCTTTATAGAATGTGCTCCATTTTGCATCAGAATCTCCTGCATCAGAATCTCCCAGAGTCTTTAAAAGCACATGGGTCTAGAAGAAACTTCAGACCCACTAACTAAGAGTGTCTTGGACAGATCCAGAAATAACACATATTAAGCAATAAGTGACTTTCAAGTTAACAAAGAATCTTCTTTTCCCTGTTTCCAAAATGGGACTAAAACTTCTTGCACACTCTCTGGTAGTTGTTTTCAAAGAATGACAAATAGTATTATCTTATATGTTTTTAGATCCACGAAGAATTGAAAATATATGAATATTTTGAGTCAGATTAAAATGAGGGTTTCATGGACTAATTTAGGTGGGTTAAATTAGTGCCAGATAAATACCTTTGTGCTGTGTTCCATGATTACAAGGCACTGTTGGCTACATTTAACCATATTTAACTATTAAAACTTTTCCTAGATAAATGCAACATTTTAAAATTCTTTAAATTTTTATTGAAAAGATATTTTGAAGTGTTTTGTCAGCACTGCAAAGAGTGTCGGAAATTTTATTTTAAAAATTTCTATAAATTATCAAAACTTGTTTGCCTACTCCAGATGGACAAAATTAAAGCTATACAACAGTTTGCTCTGAGTGGCTGGGGCTTATTACCGCCATTTTCAGGCCTGGGGTAAGTAGGCACAAGGTGATGAAGAATGCTGTCTGCTACTGACTTCGTGCCCATAGCTGAAGCCCCCACTTTCATCCTGCACAGGTGGCATTGTGTTCTAAATGTTGTAGAGTGATGTGTTGGAAACTTCCTTGGCCCCTGGAAGAAAGAAAAACATGTAAAATGATCAACATTTAATTTTTTGGACAGATTTTTGATATTTCCTGGGATCCATATCAGCCAAACAGAGTGGTTAGCTGTGGAGTAAAACATATAAAGGTAAAGCATTTTTTAAAAAATTTGGTACCTTGTGTGATAAGGATTTTAGGAGTTGATGTAGCTAATCTAGTGTCAAGAGAGTGTTTGGCTTTATTCTTTTTTTGCTTTAGTTGAAAGCCCTGCTACCTGTTACTCTGATCCTAAAACAAGCTAGTATCTACTGGCAGGTTCTTTCAGAAATACAAAGTAATGACAGTCAAGTTAAGTGTCCAGCAAGCACCTGAATAGGAAAATTTCATGTTAAATACTAAAATGGCAATTGATAAGACTTCTAGATTTGCACATTTTAAAACATTTTGGCTTTTAATGTTACAGGTTAAAGTCTTATAATGAGTATTTACATATATTGACATGTTAAAATTCTTGTTACATGTTGGTATGTTGTCTTAGAAGAAGTCATAGAAATGAAGTACACAAAGACATAAAGTGAAGTACACAATACAGTCCTAGCTGAGATTTTATATTCTTGTAGTGCTAGGGATCGAACCTACATCTTGTGCATGCTGTGGAAGTACTGTACCACAAAGCTACGTCCCTGGTCACGCCATTAGTTTTTAAATGCCCATGTCTTTCTCTAGGCTATACAGTCTGACTTTACCTCTAGCAAGGTTCACATTTACTGTTTTCTATTTTATTATGCAGGCAGAAAATTAATGCCTTCAACACCCCATGTTCTTACATAGCAAAAATTTTCTGAACTGTAAGATACAGCCCAGGATCTTTTGTCTATAGTATTATAGATAATAGACACTAAAATCCATAAATAAGTGTAACAATTATCCTATTAAATGGAGCATGTGTAGATTTCTGCTAGTACAAAAAATGGCACATTTCCACATGAAGGTAATAAATACTACATTATTGTTTTAACGACCCTTCCTGTTTCCCAATTCTTTTGTTCTTCTAGTGTAACTTTACATGATCTTAATGACTAGATAAGAGACAGGCCATAAAATGCTCTTAAATAATTGACAAGAAATATGCAAGGCTTATCTAAAGAATATTATAAAATTTTACAGTAGAACATAAAAGAAAACTTGAACTAATGGATAGAATCTTGATTCTGGACATCTAAAATTCATAGATGTATCATTTCTCTTCCATTTATATTTGGTACAAATTCAATTAAAGCCCCAAATTCTTTTTGGTTACCTGACAGAATTTCCCTTAAAGTTACTGTCTTAGTTATTTTTTTGTTGTTGTTGCTGAGACAAAATACTCAACACCCAAAGTTAAAGGAAGAAAAGTTTATTTTAGGTTACAATTTATAGATGTTTCAGTCCATAGTTGGGTATTTTCAAGGCCAGGATGGCATGGTGTTGCAGAGGAGACACAGTCCATGGCAAAGCAGGGCAGGCAGACGGCAGCCAGCAGTGAAGTAACAAGCAGCAAGCCCCAGTGGTGACTTTCTTTCTGCCCCTTATTTTCTATCCAGGTTGCTCACACTCAAGTGCAGGGTGGGTCACCCTTAATCCTAGCATCACCATGAATCAGTCCCAGCATCACACACTCTAGATCCACCCATGTCTGAAAGCCCCACCTGTGACTGCCTGAGGCTTTGGGGAGACATAATAGTCACTCTAAATTAATTGGAACGTTAAAAGAATGAGAGTAAATAAGAACTTTGGTATAAAAAAGAATAATGGAAATGATCAAAATATATTATATGCATTGAAACACACCCCTAAAATGTATGAAACTAGAGTGAGAGTGGGACAAAGGGGGTGATGATTTGAGTATGTCATGTGCATGTATGACTCTGCCCAAATAAGCCCACTCATCTGTGTAGCCAACATGCACTAATAAAAAATGTGGGGGAGATTACGTAGGGGATATGCACAGTTTACTGAAGTATATTAAAAGTGTGAAAGAGTTAAAATGGTATAAAATTGGGATATGGTGAAACAAACCAACTCTTTAAAAGACTGACAACTAGACCTTGATTTATATGACAATTTATGATGTAATAATAGCATCTCTAATAGTGGTTACTAAAACTATTTCAGGATAAAAATTATATTCATATTATACACTAAAATGAATTCTAAGTGAATCAAAGAGTTAAATTTCTTTTTTATTTTAAAGAGAAAACAAAAACAAAATAATAAAAACAAAGAGAAAGAAAACAACACAAAAACTATGAAAACAATACAGAATTTCAAAACAGAATGATAGGAAATCAAAAAGGTTGTATTACTTATTGTTATCTTCAAAATAGTTGCTCAGATGACCAGATACAGGCATTCAAGATTGATCAAACAATTAAATATTAACTGTACCTTTCAATAAACCAATAGAAATTAGTAATGCAGTTATCTTAGTTATCTTGTATATGTACTTCCCGTTCTTTCTTTTCTCCTTTCCCCATTCCTAGTTGTTCTCTCCTATTGAGCAGTTCCTTTCTCTTTCACAGCATCTATTGTACCTTTTTTATTTTATTTGCTCTTTCAGGTGCGTACACTAGGGAGATAATATGGTGCTTACACATGCAGGTCTGATTTATTTCACTTATGAGTGTGGTCTCTAGTTGCATCCATTTACGTATAAAAGCTTCGAGTTTGTCTTTCTTTATAGCTCAGTAATATTCCATTGTAAAAAAAATACCACATTTTTCTTGTCCATTCCTCAGTTGATGGGCATTTGGGTTACTTCCAAGGTTTTGCTATGACAAATTGTGCTACTATAAACATGTGTGCACATATATCACTGTGGTATGATGTTTTAATTCTTCTGGGAAAATACCCAGGAGGAGAATAGCTGGGTTGAATGGGACCTCTAATCCTAGTTCATTGAGGAATCTCCAGACTGATCTCCACAGTGGTTTCACCAGTCTACACTACCACCAACAGTGGAAAAGGGTTCCTTTCTCTCCACAGCCCTTCCTGCATTTGTTATTGGTTGATTTCTTGATGATAGCTATTCTTACTGGGGTGAGATGGAATCTCAGTGTTGTTTTAATTTGCATCTCTCAAATGACCAATGATGTTGAACATTTTTTGATGTATTAATTTACCATTTGTATTGCTTCATCTGGGAAGTGTGTATTCATTTCAGATGCCCAGTTTTGGATTGGGTCTTTAAATTTGGGGGGTCTGAGTTTTCTCAGTTCTTCATATTTTCTAGATAGAAGTCCTTTGTCTGAGGGACATTTGGCTAAAATGTTTTCCCACTCTGTGGGTTGTCTTTTCACTCTATTGGTGATTTCTTTTGAAATAAAAAAGCTTTTTAATAAGATGAGATCCCAGTTATTGATTCTTTGAACTGTATCCCTTGCAGTTTGGGTTTTGTTCACGAACACTCTTCCTACTCCTATGTCTTCAAGATTTTGACCTAGTTTCTCTTCCAGTAGATTTAGTGTTTCTACTTTAATATTTAGGTCTTTGATCAATGTTTACTTTAGTAAATGGTGGTAGACATGGGTCTAGTTTTAGTCTTCAGCATGTAAACAGCCAGTTTTTCCAGCATCATTTATTAAAGAGGCTATCTTTCTTCCAGTGAACATGTTTGGCCTCTTTGTCAAAGATAGGGTAGCAGAGTGTGGTTGTAGTTGTGTCTGCATCTTCTAATCTGTTCCGCTGGTCCTCAGATCTATTTTTTCCAGTACCATGCTGATTTTATCACAGTAGCTTTGTAGTATAGTTTCAAGTTAGGGATTGTGATGCCTCCTGACTTGTCTTTATTGCCCAGGATTACCTTTGTTCTTCTAGGTCTCTTTCTGGTTCTAGATGAATTTTACGAGTATTTTCTCTAGTAAGGTGAGGTATATGCTAATGGTATTTCAAAGGATCAGGACTGTATTAAATCTGTATAACAATTTTGGAAGTATGGCCATTTTGCACTGTGTTGGTTCTTCCTCTCCATGAACAAGGGATATCTTTCCATTTTCTGGTATCCTCTTCGATCTCCTTTTACAGGGTACTATAATTTTCAATATATTCATCTTTTACCTCCTTTGTTAGATTGATTCCTAAGTATTTCATTCTTTTGGATGCTATTGTAAAGGGTGTGGTTTCTCTAATTTCTCTGTCAATAAGTTTGTTGTTTATGTACAAGGATGCTATTGATTTTTGAGTATTGACTTTGTATCCAGCCAGTGGATGCAAAGGATGTATCCAGCCAGTGGATACAAAGGATGTATCCATGTGAGAATTCATTGCTAGAAATTTTCCTCTTAGGACTGTTTTCGTTGCATCCCGTGGGTTCCAGTATGTTGTATCTGCATTCTCATTTAGTTGTAGATATTTTTTAATTTCTTCATTTATTTCATCTGCAGCCCTTCGGTTGTTTGGGGGTGTGTGATTTAATTTCCATGTGTTTATTGAATTTTTGTGATTTCTTTTGCCATTAATTTCTAACTTCATTGCAGTATGGTCAGATATTATGCATGGGATAATTTCAGTTCCTTTGCATCTCCTTAAGCATATTCTGTGGGCTAGAATATGGTCCTTTTTAGAGAGTGTTCCATATTCAGCTGAGAAGAATGTGTATTCTGATGGTGTTGGGTGGAACAATCTAAAAACATCTATTAAGTCCATTTGTTCCCAAGTTTGGTTCTTTTCTGTTATTTCTTCGCTGGTTTTTTGTTTAGTTGATTTATTCAAAGAGTTAAATGTTTAAAGAAAACTGTGTAATAGAGAAGTATGTAGGCAAATGCTTAGTTACTCTCAAGTTGGGAAAAGATCTTTCTAAATGTAAAAAGCAAAGAAAGAAAGCATAAGAAATACTATTGGTACATTTAACTATATAAATATTAAAATAGCCTATTAATCCCACCCCCATAACAAGAAAACCACCAACCAGCAAGTGTAAATAACAAACATAGCAGATACTGGTGTGTTCTGGAGATGTGAGGAGCACCAGCAAACCTGTATAGTATACAAAGAATATGGACAATGAGCAAAAGTAGAAACATTACTGACCAATAGTCATATGAAAATGCTAAATCTTAATAAAAAGTGCAAACTTAGAAATTTAATATATCAAAATCATGATTAAAATGTACCCCTCTTGTCAAGGGCTCAGTGAAGGATCACTCTCCAGGCTTGCTGGCAGAGGGCAATGCATACAGGGTTTCAGACCTGAACTTTGGTGGTAGGTACTGATAGCCTTAGAAGTGCCGGTCCTCTTGACCAAGTAGTTCTCATACTTTGGAGTTTATCCTAAGGAAATTGTTGGTAGTGTGAACCAAGAGCTGATTCATTTCAGAGTAACTTAGCAATGGCAGGTAAAACTAAACAAAAGAAAACCTGAGATCACTTATTTTTCCCATGTCGTTAAGTAAAATATAGTCATACTCACATGATAAAATATAGTACAATCATTGTAAATTATGTTTTCAATGATTACTGAATGTTATTGGGAAATATTCAACTTGAATGTTAAATGGGAAGTCCAATTTTCTTCTTTGATTTTTTAAAACAGATTTTTGTGTAAACAGGACATTAGAAAGATACCCCCAAATATTAAACAGCTACAGCTGATTTAAGACTTTTCCTTCACAGGCTTTATTTTGAAGTTATTTTAGAATAACAGGTACTCTAAGAGAAAAATATTATTTTTAAAAAAGAGTAAGAGCATTATGTCTACAGGTTCCACTACTCTATTCTACTCAAAAAGTGACCTCCCAGAACCTTAGGCTTCATAAACATTGTGTAATCCTTGTGCAGAGGCTTGATCTTTAATCTGAGATGTTTTCTGAAATCCAAGTACCTTTTGCTTTTAGCATCTTTTTTGAAGCTCCTTCTCCTAAGTTTCAAACAGTATACCTGAAGGACCAAAACCCTAATGACACTTAATAAATGCTTATTGAATTCACGCTGTGTGAAAGAACAAACACAGAGTCTATTTTTAATTTCCTTGAAGGTTAGTGAGTAAGGTATTCAAGTGGAACATTCTGCAAAATATGCAAAATCACAACCCTTGAAGAATAAAGGGGAGTTCCCAATGGGTGAAAGGCAGGTTGAGTCAGGAAGATGCTGCTTCTCCAGCTGAACCTGGTGGAGAGGGGAGTTTAGTAAGAAGGGGTTGGGAGGCAAATTAAAACAACACTGATTCCATCTCAGCCCAGAAAGAATGGCTATCATCAAGAAATCAACCCATAATAAATGCTGGTGGGGCTGTGGGGGAAAAGGAGCTGTTCTCCACTGTTGGTGGGAGTGTAGATTGGTGCAACCACTGTGGAGATCAGTCTGGCAATTCCTCAATGAACTAGCATTAGAGGTCCCATTCAACCCAGCTATTCCCCTTCAGATATTTTCCCACAAGAATTAAAAACGTTAAACCACAGCGATATATGTGCACCCATGTTTACAGCAGCACAATTTTATCATAGCTATTACTTCTCTAAGGTCGAGTGTAATTTGATAGCTAAATCTTGGAAACAGCCCAATTGCCCATGAACTGAGGAATGGATAAAAAAGATGTGATACTTTTATACAATGTAGTACTACTCAGCTAGAAGAAAAGATAAACTCGAGGCTTTTATAGATAAATGGATGCAACTATTTATTTCAGAAGTGACATAAATCAGACATGCATATGTAAACATCATATTGTCTCCCTAGTATAAGAAACTGAAAGAGTAAATAAGATCCAAAATGTACAATAGATATTATGAAAGGGGAAGAAACTGCTCAAAAGGAGAGAACAAGTGGGATGGGGGGAAGGAGAAAAGAAGAAAAAATATGTATATAAGGTTGTTAAGATAATTGTACTACTACTTTCTATTAGTTCATTGAAAGGCACAGTTAGTGTTTATTTTGTTTGATCAATCTTAAATGCCTATATCTGGTAATATGAGCAACTACTTTAAAGATAAAATGCAATATAATAACCATTGCTAGTCTCCCATCATCTTGTTTTGAAATTCTGTATCATTTTTATTGTTTCTATATTCTCTTTAAAATTAAAAAATGAAGTAGCTCAAGATTTCTGCTTTTGGTCTTTCTATGAATTGTGCAACTAAAACAGAAAAGATTGGTCCATTATTTGACTTTAGATAAACATCCCTTATATTTAAAAATGTGTTTCTGAGTAATATTTCTACAGCAAAGATTTATACCACATTTAGTTAGAAAGCAGTTATTTATATATGCATATTAAAAGAATTAGATGATCAATTGCTGGATATGGTGGCACTTGCCTCACTACTAGCTACTTGAGAGGCTGAGGTAGGAGGATTGCAATTTGAAGCTAGCCTAGGCAACTTAGCAAGAACCCTGTCTTAGGTGAAAAAAAAAAAAGGACTTGGAATGATGCATTTCAGTAGTAGCGATCCCTTGAGTTGGATCTTCAGTGTCACAAAAACAAAAGCAAAGACAAAAAACAAACCTCCTCCAAATAAATGATATGTCAATATACTAACAGAAAGTTATAATTTCAATTTCTCTTTGGATATTTATCTGTATTTCTAAGCCTTTCCATAATAAGCCTAAACTAGTTTTTTTTTTAATTTGACAATTAAAAACATGATTTATCTACATATGACAACACTGGCATTTACTGCTAAGTTGCCATTAAACATTAAGAAAAGTTTTGGAATTTTAGAACTTTGAAAATTTAAAAAATACATTAGGTGGTCCTAGAGGTAGGCTAAAATGTTTTGTGGTTCTGTGCTGTCACTGCAAAACAATTCATTTGTGCTTAGTTCAGATATAGTAGGTTATATAAAGTGTACCAGAACACAACAAACCTATGCAATGCCTGAGAATATTCTATTTTTGGATCGATTTACTTTATCCCTTACTTTCTAGTTTTGGACACTATGTGGAAATGCCCTGACTGCAAAAAGAGGAATATTTGGCAAAACTGGAGATCTTCAGACCATCCTTTGCCTTGCATGTGCCAAAGAAGACATCACCTACTCTGGTGCTTTAAATGGTGACATCTATGTCTGGAGAGGGCTCGGTTTAGTCCGCACCATTCAAGGAGCACACAGTGTGAGTACTGCCACGCAAGCTGCAGGATGACTTCTGCAATGATTAGGCTCATAAATGCCAATATTTCCCCCACTTTGCTGTATGGAATATTCCCTAAAACACTCATGAAGATTTCCTGAAGTATTTTTGTCCACTTAGGAAGAAAACTATTTTAAAAGCATAACTTAATTCGCTGTCACTTTATTAATTGACTGATTGGTGGTGGTATTCAACCATAACAGCTTGACAGGAAACTAGAATTATGTCATGGTCAGTTTCCTCTTAGAGAGCAGCACTTTCCAGACTGCAGTGCGCCTGGAAAGCCCTGGGCCATGAGAGTGTGTGCCCTGCCTCAGGGGGTCTGGGGTGCTGCCGCCTTGCTGCTCCCGCCTGGCCCGCAGGTTGGCAGGAAGATGTAGGCGGCTGTGGCTTTCCCTATAGTTCACGAGATTCATGTTCCTCGCTGTGCTGAAGTGTCAAGGTATCACCTTCATGTCAGTGTCGCCAGCTCCTAAAATGCAAATACATGCCATTGATAACCTTCTCTCTTGATAGTATACTGTGCAAAAACAAGGGCAAAGTATTTCTTGGCACTTTATTTTGACACATATGAAAATAAGAGTCTACAGAAGATACAATGGCAATGTCCAGAATGGTGACACGATGTGAAAGATAAGGCCTATCATGGTGCCTAGAGATTGGGTAAGAGATTTTTGGAAACTTGACAGGGATTTAGCATATTGCCTCCAAATTCATCCTCTGTTATTCTGTGTGTGTGTGTGTGTGTGTGTGTGTGTGTGTAAGAATTGAACCCAGAACCTCGTTCATGTGAGCTAAGTGCTCTCCCACTAAGATCTCACTATTATTCCTTACATGAAGGACACCTTTAGGAACTCTATATATTTCATTGTCTCATACATTGAAGACCAATTTTCTTGGCTTTACTCATTATGAAATAGCTCTTAAAACAATTAAGGGGTGAATATTTGTTCTTCATAAAAGCAATTGCCTCAGTAATTTAGAAATCCTGCTACTTTTTATATTGACTCTTATGTTAACATGATATGCTTGTAACGCTTTTTTCTGGAGACATGGTCTCACTGTGTAGTTCAGGCTGCCCTCAAACTAGCTGTGAAGCCTAGGCTGGCCTCAAACTCCTGGTGATCCTCCTGCTTCAACCTTTTATGTGATGGGATTACAGGCATGTGCCCCCATACCTGGCTGCTTGTAACACTTTTGAACAAAACAAAATAGTTTTATAACTTAAAGATGCTCTTTAAAGGCACACATTTTAAATGTGAAAGAGTGTCTTCAAATGATGCATAACAGCCTGAGCACAGACTCCATGTGTGTTTTTGGTTAGGCTCACGAGGTACCTTCTTGAGCTGTGCAGATGTGTTTCAGGGATGTTTGCCCCTATGGATGTGTTCATGTTCCTGGTCTTTGCCTGCATCAATTACTTTGAACAGCAGCTTACTTGAAATACTTCTACCGTTGTCTCACCTTCAGTTGTCACACACAGGAGCTTATGATTTCCATGTCTGCTTTAAGGAAGATATTCCTTTTTTTTTTTTTTTGCAGTCTGTTATTAAGGAGCACTAGAACTAGTTTGCTTTGGAAGTTATTATAATTACTTTTTAATGTAGCTTAGGTGAAGGATATCATAAACGACTACTTGATGGATTATCAGGATTTCAACAGAAAACAAGGTGTCTGTTTTTACTTTTACTACTTCGTTGTGTTTTTCTAATCAAGATTCAACTATGATGACTCTTTACAATGACTGAAGTATTGAGTATCTGTTTTAATCAACAGGCTGGAATCTTTAGCATGTATGCTTGTGAAGAAGGCTTTGCCACTGGTGGGCGAGATGGTTGTATACGACTGTGGGACATGGATTTTAAACCAATAACCAAAATTGATCTCAGGGAGACAGAACAAGGATATAAAGGTAATGTGTGAAGAAATAATTTTAAGAATCAACAAATGGGATTATATAAAATTTAAAAGCTTCTTCACACCAAAGACAACAACAAAATGAAGAAACAACCTACAGAATGAGAAAAAAATTTTGCTAGCTGTTCCTCAGGGGACTCATATCTAGAATATGTAAAGAACTCAAGAAATTAGGCACCCTCCAAATACCAATAAAAACTGGGCAATTTGAATTAATAGACATTTTTCAAAAGAAGTATAAATAACCAATAAGTACATTGAAAAATACTCAGCATCTTTGGCCATTAGGAAAATATACTGAGGGAACACTGAGATTCCACTTTATTCTAA
This sequence comes from Dinomys branickii, assembly GCA_004027595.1. Classification (NCBI taxonomy): domain Eukaryota; kingdom Metazoa; phylum Chordata; class Mammalia; order Rodentia; family Dinomyidae; genus Dinomys; species Dinomys branickii. The sequence continues at coordinate 61,841 of PVLD010010649.1, forward strand.
AGAATATCTGCTGTCAAGGACTCAGGGAGCTAATAAGCGGGAAAAGGAACACTTCAAATTGTTGATGGGAAAGTAAACTATGTGACTGCTGTGGAAATCAGTGCAGAGACCCTTCAAACTAAAACTAGAAATTCCGTATGGCCCAGCTCTGCCTCTCCTGGGTGTACTTCTGAAAGCGTTGAAGTCAGCATAGTACACTGATAGGTGCATACCCATGCGCACAACTGACACTAGCTAAATAATGGAAACAGTCTAGATGTCCATCAACAGGTGAGTGGATAAAGCAAATGTGTATATACACATGAAATATTACTCATCCTACAGAAGAATAAATTCAAGTCATTGGTAGTGAAATGAGACTATAATGTTAAGTGAGACAAATCAGAAACAGTACATTGAATATCACAAGTTCTCTCTTATATGAGACACCCCAAATATAAATAACTGAAAGAGAAAAACAAGGAGAGAGGTTAGGAAATAGGGAAGTAGACTCTTTGGAAATGGAGAAAGAAGTTCTAGAGAAAGGGGAGAACGACACCAAAAGTGATCACTGTGTCATGTATGTGTGATTCCCGAAAACGAGTATAATCATCATAGACCACACACATACACAAATAAGAAAACTAAGATAAGATGTAAAGAGGTAGTGTAGATATTCATACTTTCCTGTGACTCCAAAAAGGGTAAATACCACGTGAAATTCTGTATTTCTGTTTGCAAGTATTGGATATAATGTGAAGTCGTATATTTGTTTCTCTGTACTTCAACTTATTCTATAAAGGGTTTAAGGAACTTTGCATAACATATTGACTACAAATTCAAAATTATGTTAAAATTAAATGGCTAGCTGTTTCCTATTTGGCACAAAGATGGCTTGGGACATAGCTTAGTGGCACAGCACCTGCCTGCAAGTGCAAGGTCCTGAGTTTGATTCTCAGTACAAAATGCTAATTGACACAAAGAAACCCCATGCACCAGCGATTGTCTTGCAGCGAAGATAAACAACATCAAGGTAAAGCTGCTAGGCTGTTTCCCAGAGGATGGAACTCTGAGTGATAAAACAGAGATGTTCTGCACAAGTTGGTCAACCTCAGCATGACTGTGCCCAGCCTCTGAAAACACACAAGTGACAGAAAAAATGAGACAAAAACATTCTTTAAAATAGCTTTAAAGTGATAACCACCATAGTAGCAAAAGTTAAGAACATGGACTCAGAGCTGAGGAGTCTGGGTTCAATTTCAAGTTTTTACTTATGATTTGAGAACTTGGTCTAATTTTTAAACATCTTTGATAATCTATTTCCTCCTCTATGTATGGGGGTAATGCTAGCATCAAAACTCAGCTATATGAGGATTGAATTCATTTATGATGTCCTAAGAGTACATCATGGTGCATAGTTAGCACTGAGTTACTTTAAGCTATGATTATAGTCTATAGTGTATGAGAGTAGAATACGAATGTTTATATATATCTTTATAAATTCTCAGGATAAGCCTAATTTTACAGATAAAGAACTGAAGCTCAGAGAGATTAAAGTGGAAAATGTAAATAAGAAAGATGTGATAAAGTCACAGTGTTTTTAGTACTTTGAGTTCAGGTGGGCCCCACACCTGGCTTGAGGCTCCCTGGGCCAGTACTGAGGGAGGGATGCTCTGTACCATGAGTTCTGGGGCACACATGGTGAAAACTTACCAGTGTGTGGAGTGACAGTGAATGATTCCCTCTTCTGATGTCAGAGAGACATTTTCTGAGATCTCCTATAGTGGACCTTGTGACATGAGGCCCGTAGCCCTCAGAAGGCCCAAGTGAGTTTCTCACTGCTCCTTCATCATGAGCTGCCACTCTGGGCTGATGACAGAGGCACTGCAGACACCCTGTGGAGCAGGTCCTTGGTCCTTGCAGGGCTCTGCTGCTGGAGTAGGTTGTAAGGAAGTGAAAGGAGAGAGCATGCACCAAGTATTCTTCAGGCCGTCCTCCTGAAATAATGTTTTCGACCAACTTCAGTTTGCGAATGAATGGGCTTAGAGGTGGGTCATGCTCCCATCAACAAGAAGCAGTGAATCCAGGACTGATTCTCAGGGTTCTTCCCTTCCCCTGCTTCCCAAGGCTTAGTCAAAGAAAATAGCCTTCCCATTGTCAGGAAGAGCATTCCTCAACCAAGGGAATTTTAGCACTTTATACTCAGGACTTGGACATCTTTTGTGAATTACCAGATTCTTTGAGTGTTCAAACAAATTTTCTCTAATGAAGTATATATGACAAAGTATATATGACAATCAACCACCTAATTTACCCGGGACCTGCTATTCTAAAACCAAACAGTTTAGAACCAAATGATTTTTGGTGACTAGTTTGACAGCAAAATCTGACCTGAACTGGTAGGAGGCTATTTAGTGTCTTCCTTCATGAATTTCGCACATTTCACTGCAGAAACGTCTGATTCATGATGTTGCTGCAGACCCCATTGGACAGACCACAACTCAAAAACACAAACTTTTCTGAATTACAAATTTCACCTGGCACCAAACGACTTCAGCTGTATGAGGTGACGGGCTACTAATACTTGTTTTGGTAGCAGATTCTGGACTTTTGAAACTGGGAGAGACATTGGATGTCAGTGAAAAGAATTCTCTCACCTGAGCACAAAGCTCAGGACTGTTAGCATCAAGCTAATCGTAGTTTTAGAGCTGTAATTCATATCTCACACAACACTTAATAAAAGTATATTTTTAACCTGATCATTGTAAAAATAAATTTATGATCTGGTAAAATAATGAAGCTTTAAGTGACTTACAGTAGTGGCAAGAGAAGCCAAAAATAATTCTCAGAGCAAATAAAATAGAATGAATTATATCTATGGTGATAAAATATTTTGGTTTAATAGTTATAAATGATTATATCTAAAAGAACACAGTAATTATTCACTTACTATAAGATATATCACTTAGCCAATCAATAAACATTTATTAAGCATTGACTAAGTGCCAGATCATGCCAAGTAACGGGGTTGGCAGTTTAAATGCCTGTCTTTGTCATTGGGTCCATACTGTTGGGGCGTTATATGTTGGTTTTAGTTGTAAACACGTACTTACTGAATTGTTACTGTCTAATGAACTATAAACTGACTCCAGAGAGATTCTGCGTTAGACCACCAGTAGGCAAGCGTTGGAGCCTGAAGTCCCCAGGACACACCTGCCTTTGCTGGTTGCCATCACTGTTCCCCTCCCTGGTCCTGGCCACCATCATCTCTCACATAGATGACAACAGTTGCTCTGTAATCTGTGCTTTGACCATTACTTTCTGCATAGCAGTATGAGCCAGATCACACTATTCATTACCTCAGAACCCCAAGCGACTCCCATGTTCCCTGGAGCTCTGGGTGCCTCTTGGTAGGCCAGGCTGGCTTAGGCCTCCCTTCCCCTCACACTCACGGGCTGCTCCTTCTGATGCAACAACTCTCCCCAAGAGCCCACTTGACTCTTCCCACCTGTCCTTCTTGCCTGCGCCAGTGACTCCTTCCTGATGGCCTCACCCAAATTGCAGCCTCTCTGCCTTCACCTGCCCTGGCACACCAGATGGCCCTCCTAGCTCGCTCTTTTCCACCTTGTAGCCTGTCTGATTCCCCGAGGGTATGGACTCTTCTCTCCTTCCTCCTGAGCACTTGCCACAGTGTCCAGCATGTGCTGGAGCCCCGGAAACAGCTGTCAGATAAATGAATGAAGAGGGCATTCTGTGTCTGGAGTGCAGAGCCCTACAGGGCAACCCGGTGACAGTCATGCCATAGGCGGAAGAGGCAGTTTGGCTCCCTTGTGCCAGCCGCTGTGTGCAAGATCTAAGCCTGACTCCAAAGGCCAGGACAAGAGGTCACAGAGCAGGTGCCGGGAGCTGAGCTTCAAGGCCACGTCTCTTCTCGCAGAGCTTGGTGCCTCCAATGGCAGAATGAGCAGTGCAAGGCCAGAGGAGATGGGCCGGGTGCTCCTTCCCACTGCTCATTATTATTACCGCTCTTCCTGCTCGTAGTACAACGAGAGACATAGAGCCTAGCAGTTCTCACTAGGGTGATTTTGTCTCCTAGAGGACGCTGCCGTTGTTGGGGGTGTTTCTGTCACAGTGGGACAGGTGTGCGTGTGGCATGTGTGGTCAGAAGCTGAGCCGCTGCTAACCCTAGAACACACAGGGCTGCCACCACAAAGAAGAGTTGCCCGGCCCTGAACATTAACAGTGTCGCAGATGAGCTGCCCTGGTATAAAATACTCAAAAGAGCAGCTCTGAAATCTAAGACCCTTGTTTAAAGTGGGAGCACGGCAAGCACATCCTGTTGCTGTTGTCCCTCGGGGGGGGCTCCATGGCTACCTCTCTGCTCCCTTGTGGTCTCCCTGGTCTCCCACGCCCACCATCTCCTTTGGGCCGGGCCCCCTTCTCCCTGCTGTTCTGCTGGACAGGGGGAGGCACGCTGCAGAGCAGGTGTGGGAGCGGGGGACAGTGGGGCTCGCGCCAGGAGGCATGACAGCGCTTGCTCAGGATTTGTGTGGAACCTGGTGTCAGATGAGCGCAAGGCTGGCTGTTCGTTCTCCTAATTTCCCTGTAACGCTTCCTGAGCCAGCCTCGTAGAAAAGTCAGCCTGGGTGGCAGACTGGGGTTTTATCTTCTGATATCCTGTTGTGTTATATGGATCCTTCAGTGTTCCTATGGCAATGGGGCTCTTCAGTCATTTAGGGTGGATTTTAAAATAACCAGGGATTTTGTCAAGAGTATCTTTCACTATGAATTCAGCTGGCAAGTTGCAAGAAGAGAGCAGCAGGCCGTGCTGGGGATGAGACCAAGGAGCTACCCAAGCTGTGTCTGTGAAGAGCCTTGGGACTCCCACAGCAAGGCTGGGTACTGAATGATTTCGCTCTGGAAGCTTTTGTGCCAAGCACTCTACATATAGGATCCATTTAGTCCTCAAACAGTGTTGGCTAGGTAGCTTCTTGGGCCAGAGAACTGGGCAGTTGCAGAGAGCCCCATATGTAGAATGTCCATATGCATAAGTCCTTTGCTGGCAGTGGACTGTCTTGAAATTTTTTTTTTTTTTTACTTTTTGGACAGGGTAGTTAAATCTATTTTTTTTTAAAGTAAAAGAACAAAAACATTAACAAACTGATACAAAGTACCACAGGAATAGTACAATCAAAAGTGAATTACACACAAGGTGACAGGGAATTAACAATGGTTGTTGTATTACATACTGATAACTTCAAAGTGTATACTCAGGAAAACACATATAGACATACAATCTTGAGCAAACAACCAATCATTAACTCTTCCTTACCACAAAGTGACGTAAGTCAATAGTGGAACCATGTTAGTGGTCCTACATATACACACATACATAGGTACATATTTGTCCCTTTCTTCCTTTTCTCCTTCCCCTCATCCCAGTTGCTCTTTGCTTTTGAGCAGTTTCCTTTCACACCTCCTAATTTATATTCCCACTTTCAGGTTCTTACATTAGTGATGCAATACATTGCTTGCACATGCACATCTGATTTATTTCGCTTAGGAGTATGGTCTCTAATTGTGACCATTTGCCTAGAAAAGCCTCAAGTTTGTCTTTCTTTAATATTCCATTATATAAAAATGCCACAGTTTTTTAATCCAGTCCTCAGTGGATAGACATTTGGGTTACTTCCACAATTTAACTATTACAAATTGCACTGCTATAAACATGGGTGCACATATATCACAGTGATATGATGTTTTCAGATCTTCTGTGAAAATACCCAGAAGGGGAATAGCTGACTTGTACAGGACCTCTAGACCTAGTTTGCTGAGGAATCTCCAAACGGATATCCACAGTGGTTTCACCAGTCTGCATTCCCACCAGCAGTGGAGAAGAGTTCCTATTTCTGCACAGCCTCGCCAGCATTGGTTATTAGTTGATTTCTTAATGCTGGCCAATCTTACTGGTGAGATGAAATCTCAGTGTTGTTTTAATTTGCATTTCTTGCATGACTAAAGATGTAGAACATTTTCTCATATATTTATTTGCCATTTGTATTTCTTTCTCTGAGAAGTGTGTATTTATCTCAGATGCCCATTTCTGGATTGGGTCTTTGAATTTGGAGAGGTTCGTGTTTTTTAACTCTTTGTATGTTCTACACAGAAGACCTTTGTCCGAGGGACAGCCAGTTAGGATTTTTTCCCAATTTGTGGGTTTTCTTTTTACTCTGCTGGTGATTTCTTTACATGTGGAAAAACTTTTCAGTAAGATGAAGTCCCAGTTATTGATTCTTTAAAGTGTTTCCCTTGCAGTTTGATTTTTGTTCATGAACTCTCTCCCTGCTCCTATGTCTTCAAGATTTTTACCTATTTCTCTTTCAATGAATTTAGTGTTTCTGTTTTAATATTGAGATCTGTGATCCATTTTGATATGAGTTTGGTGCACGGTGATAGACTTGGATCTATTTTCAGTCTTTGGCAAGAGGCAAGCCAATTCTTCGAGCACCATTTATTAAAGAGGCTATCTTTCTTCCAGTGATCTTGTTTGGTCCCTTTGCCAAATATTAGGTGGCTGAGTGTGTTTGTGGTTGTGGCTGTTTCTTCCATTGATCCATTGATCCTCGGATCTGTTTTTTAGCCACTACCAGGTTGATTTTATTACAGTAGCTTTGTAGTATAATTTCATGTCAGGGATTGTGATTCTACCTGACTTGTCCTTGTTGCCCAGGATTGTTTTTGCTATTATGGGTCTCTCCTAGTTCCAGATGAATTTAAGGAATGTTTTCTCTATATCTGTGAGCTATGCTAATGGTATTTTAATGGGAATTGCATTGAATCTGTACAACAATTTTGATAGTATCGCCATTTTCCCAATGTTGGTTCTTCTAACCATGAGCTAGGAATGTTTTTCCATTTATTGAAATCCTCTTTGATCTCTTTCTTCAGAGTACTGTAGTTTTCATTGAATAGATCTTTTACTTCTTTTGTTAGATTGATTCCTAAATATTTCAATTACTTGGATGCTATTGTGAAAGGTATGGTTTCCTTAATTTTTCTCTCAGTTTGTTTGTTGTTTGTGTATAGGAATGCTATTGATTTTTGGGTGTTGACTTTGTATTCAGCTACTCTGCTGAATTTGTCAGTTAATTCCAGGAGTCTTCTTGTGGAGTTTTTGGGATCTTCCATGTAAAGTATCAGGTCATCTGCAAATACTGATAGTTTTACTTCTTCCTTTCCTATCCTTATTCCTTTTATTTCTCTCTTTTGTCTAACTGCTTTGGCTAATTCTTCCAGAACTATGTTGAATAGTAGTGGTGACAGTGGACATCTTTGTCCTGTTCCTCACTTTGAAATGAAAATTTTCAGTTTTTGTCCACTTAGTATGATGTTGGCTGTTGGTTTGTCATAGATGGCTTTGATCAGATTGAGGTAAAGGCCATCTATTCCATTTTTTTCTTGGGTTTTTTACATGAATATATGTTGGACTTTAACAAAAGCTTTTTCTGCAACTATTGAGGTGATCATATAGTTTTTGTCTTTGGCTCTATCGATATGGTGTATTACATTAATTGATTTGTGAATATAGAACCATCCCTGCTTTTCTGGAATGAATTCAACCTGGTCATGCTGTATAATTTTCCTTATGATTTGCTGCATTCTATTTGCTAATATTTTATTGAGTATCTTTGCATCTATGTTCATTAGGGAGATTGGCCTATAGTTCTCTTTCTTGGTTGGGTCCTTCTCTGGTTTTGGTATTAGTATAATACTTGCCCCCAGAAATGAGTTAGGGAGAATTGCTTCCTTTTCAATTTCATTGAAGAGTTTGAGGAGTGTTGGCATTAAATCTTTGCTGAA